>VWZT01009436.1:148403-172712 GCA_013397055.1 Pachycephala philippinensis | reverse complement strand
AGCCCGAACCATTCTATGATTCTATGAATATTAAAGCAGATTAAAACAGTGCTAATCCCTTTCCAAAACAGACCCGTTTTGATATCAATGTCACTAGAATAAACCAGCTTTCTCCAACGTAAGTGTAGTCACCTACTGCCATGATTTTTCCCAGTGATTTTTCAAAATCTGCTGTAGGTTTAAACTAAATAATCATATTTAAGTTGTGGAAGGGTTCTTGTGATCAAGTGTCAGCAGTTAGCTCGTTTTAAGAGTGCACTTCAAGAGATCCCATGCTCTTTCTTGAAAACAGGGCAACACCTAGGCTGAACTGAAGAAGAAACCCTGATTTCAGGTGATATTCTTTTCCCTCTGGAATTAATAAAGTACTTCAAAGAGATCAGAGAAAGACAAGATCAAACACCTGAGTCAAGGAAGCACTTAAGACAGCAGCTACTTCCACAGGGGGATTGTGAGTCATTTATATGGGGACTCTAGAAGTTTCAAGAAGAGACTTATTAAGAAGATAAATGGGATATGGGAAGCTGTTCTCTGGCTGGCAAGTTACCAGAAAACAAGGACATGAATGAGATTCACATAAAAAAGGGTAATAAAGCAGTCACACACATAAGCAGCACAGAAAAGCACTCCTGAGACAAAGAAAACAAGATGGAAATCCCCCAAAACAGAAAGGGCTACCTAGACTGCAGACACAGAAAATCCCCAGGGAAGTGGGGTAAGATAAGAGTGCCTCTAGAGAGTAGGATAGCAATTAACTCCACTGCTATCCTATGATTTAACTGTAACTTTTCATATCTTTGTTTTTCCCCCCTTACTTAGGAGTTTGTGAATATTTACTAAAGAGTGAAAAAAGCTGAATGTCAATGTAACCAACTTTTCTTCTACTTACAATATTCAAAGCATGGGAGTAGATTCATTAAAAATACAGATATTTTTCCCCAATCCCAACTGCGACACTTGCCATGGGACAGATGGCACTGTCCAAACCAGAATCCACTGACTTATGCCTTATAGAATTAAATTACTCAAATACTATCATGGACTTAATGAAAAAAAAGAAAAAAAGTGTTCCTAATTTTCCTAATTTTACGCTTTATTTTCCTTGATTCAGATCATCTCCTTATGGCTGTTTTTACATATTTTTCATTTTAAACAATATATGTCCTCCCCAAAAGGGGTATGGTGCTCCAGAAAAGGACTGACATGTCTGATTCATGCTGTCTTTGAGACAGCCTCAATGTAGTTGATAGAAGCATGTTAAGAAAGGGATAGAATTAGTCAACAATCAAATCTTATTTTCCTTGCTTGAAAATGCTTGCACAAGAATTTCTTGGAAGGGCAACAAACACTACCATGCACTACCATGGCCAAGGCTTTCATATCCTTCAGCTTCATTTATTCATGCCCTGAACTGCTGCTGGTTTCTGCCCACATTCACTCTGAAAGGGTGCAGCACAGTGGGTCTGATTTTATTAACAGGATATTTTTTGCTAGAAGCTCTTTGTCAGATCACATCATTGCTCTGCAAAGTAGCAGGAGCAGTGTAAGTAGCAGGTTTGCCATTAGCATTCTGCCTAGAACAAAGGTGCAGTTCTGCAAATAAGGACTTAGTGCATGTCTCTTTGTTTTCTGTTCAGAAAGGGTGCAACAGCCGCATGTTAAGTGTATTTAAACAGCTTTATTTTTTGGATCCAGATCAAAAAGGAAAATATCTTTTACCAGTGTGTCCAAGACAGGGTTCTCTAAGAAGAACACAGCTGTTGCTGTGCTGTCTCATCTCTTCTCAAAAGGCAAGTCTTTTCTTGTTTAAACTGTGAAGGAGATTTATTGTTCCTATTGTACTGACACTGCTGGTCCAAGCTCTGCTTGCTTTCCTGAATCAAATCAACAGGACTTGTTCCAGGAAGCAGCACTAAAACGATTAAGAAAATAATGCTTGTGGGAGGGAACTAATTTTGGAAATTCTTCATGTTCATAGCTCAAAATAACACAGCAACCAAGAAATCAGCATGTTTCATCTCAAAGAGTAACACATAAATCTTAATCTCTGACTGTTACAATAATCCTTAAAATACTATTTTTGATACTTTTGAGCCTTTAGAGGTCATTTCATACTAGCTGATTTTAATAGTCTTTATCAACGTAGGCAGCATTTTGAGATGAGTGAAAAACAGCCCAGATCTCTTGTACAATCCAGCATAACTATACAGTGTCTGACAGACAAACAGTAGTTATTAATTTGATTGCAGATCCCTTATATATATATTTTAAGGATTACTATTATTTAGCCTTATAATCTTTCAGGAAGTGAAAATTTTATTGGAACGGTCTGACATAAAAAAAACCTGGGTGTAAATTTTTCTGAGTTTTGAAGTGTATAAAGAAAATATTTACTTACCAAGCAGGTACTCAGACACTGGAACAGGCTTTCTAGAGAGATTGTGATACTTGTCAACGTTCAAGAGGAATTTGGACAATGCCTTTAACATCCTCTAGTGTTTGGTCAGCTCTGGAGTGGTCAGGCAATTGGATAAATGATCATTGTAGATCCCCTTCAACTGAACAAGTTTAGTCTGGTCTAGTCTGGTCTAGTCTATATAATTATGTTATTTGATGTAAAATGTTTTTTGTCCTTTTCTTTTGTAAAATCTTGATATTTAACATCAAGGTGCTGACGTCGAAGTACCTCAGGAGGTCAAAATGTGTAAGTAGGAATGTTAACTGTGCTCAACTAATGAGGCCCAACTCTGCCTAATTGACAAGGCAGCAAGTTCTTCTTTGGAGGTGTGGGCTCGCAAGCAGAGGCACATTCTGAGTTTGATTCTGAGCTCTTCGTGGTGCTGAGCGTGCACTTCAGAAGAGCAGTGGGAGATACGTGCTGTTCTCTCTGACTTGATCTGTTAAGAGTATATACAGAAGCTCATTACTGTTACTTTATTCCTTGATGTTAAGTAGTAAATATGCTACAGGGAGGAAAGGAATAGCAACGAATTTTTATGGGAAGAGCCTATGATCTTGAATAAAATCTAGGCAACACCATCACAGACAGGTGCCCTAGTTTTTGCTGTCATAGAAAGCCGTTTTGCTTGCACACAGAAATACCCGGGTTTCCTTTTCTGTGCTATCTTCATAGGAAAATAAAAGCTGAAATTTCCATTTATATTTTAAGTTCCATATGCCAAGGATGCCCACAGCCATGTGCTTCACAGAGCCACACTCACCTTCTGCTGCACTCCAGTTAGCCCTGCTGAAGTCAGCATAAATAAAGTACATGACATTGAATGCCAGTTTTACTCGAATATAGATACACATTGTCTCCTTTGAAATTTACTGGAATTATCTCACTCATACATAGAGTTCATATGGAGTTTCTGTACAAACAAGTTTTTGGTTCTGGATGTTACAAAGAATGGATACCTCAATATAGCTAACATCTGTGAAATAAAATATTCTCTCAATTCTTTGTTGTTTTCAGTTTTGTCACAAAGCCACACATAATCTTTGCCATCCAGTAGACCTAAGAAAATGTTCCCTGTAGATTCTTTTTACTTACATGGAAATTATATAAAATTAATTTATTGAATCTGTATTTGATGAAATGATTCTTAGTTCAGAAAAAATTGCTTCTAGCAATAACTAGGCTAGGGATTAAGAAGGTAAAGTGCTCCATCTGATCTGTCATGCTTATTTGCTTTAAATTCCCCCAATAATTCACAGTAATTTTCTCTTTCCCAGTCAATAGTCCACAGGGAAGGCTGTGATACTGTTTATCTCTACCATCAATTCCACACTTGGAGTTTGAGTGCACAGAATAAGGAACCATACAGCATTTTTTCCACAGTAATTTTCCATGTTCCCTCTTATCCCCTAAAAACTTTGAAGTAATTTAAGAAAGCTTACCCTTTGTAGCTTGAAAGCCTATTCCCCATTCATTTGAGAGAAGCAAACAATTCCAAAGCCAATTGCTGGAAAGCTACTGATGTACAGAAGCTTGTTGATGTGTTGGTTCACCGTACAAAATCTTCTGCATGGAAAGACTTATGATAAATTGTATAATCTGGGATAAACTGGTTATATTTATCAAATTTTATAAATCTCAGAGGTTTTTTATACACTCAAGATCATTATTAGATTTTAAATCTCTACAGAAATGAAGTAAATAAAGCAGTGTGCATAAGCATATAAGCATAAATTATCCTCTTCAGAAAGGTTAAATTTGATACAGAGATTCTAAAGTATCTTAATTTATTCAAGGAAAATGCAAACAAAATATTCCCTACAAAAAGGCGACTGAAACAAGTGTTCAAATTTATCAGCTGAATTACAGGCTAACTTTTCTAGTTTGGCAGAAGGGTGATGTAATTCAAATTATTTTAGCCTACATTGAAAAATAGCCGAATTAATTCAAGTGACTTTGCATCTATAATAAAAATAAGCATGGAGCTCCTCACTATAGCTCAATTAATGCAACTTTAATGCTTGCTACATTATAGAAGGTTTGTGCCTGACTCCTCTCTTTTATTAGGATCATTCAAGGACCAATTTTAGTATTTTATGCTATATATATAGGGTTATTTGCTTCATCACCTGTGAAGAAGGAACATGACAGTAATCCTGTACAGCTGTGCACACACACAGGTTTGACAGTAAGAAGATTTTATTCTCCAATTTTCAGCCCGTGCTGACTGTGGAATAGACCAACATGTCAGGCTGTGAAATTATAACTTTCCATTGCACCTGGTGCAACTTCAGAAAACACGCTTAGGACCGAACCATGATGATTTCACTGGAGTCAGTCTTTTTTGCTTTTACAAGTAAATACAGCATTAAGTTTGAGGCTTATGGAGTTTTTCAGAAATTCACTAATTCTTGATCTCTCCATAGCAAATACATTAATCTGTAATAAAGACTAATTATAAGGGTTGCAAAACAACTGGGAGAGACGTATTTTACTTTACACATTTGTCTTTATTAAAGGTTGCAAAAATAATATTGCAAAAATAAATGAATGCATTTTTCACATAAACTGTGTAAGGGAACAGAGGTGGGATTTATTATTAACTTAATTAAATTTCTCTGTATAGTGACAAAGAAGATCACTGGCAACATAATATATCCTCTTGGACCAAAGGTGGTTAAAGAGATAATTCACCTGATGATAATGGGCTTTGAGATTACAAATGTTGGTTTATTTGATTCAGAGCTTGCTATTTCTCATGGAATTACCATACTAAAGTTATCACTTCAGTGAGAAAATTAATTATAATTGCTTTTCTCTAAGATCTGCTGAATACATGTAAAGCTTAGCAATTAATAAATATCATGTCTCATTTTTGTATGCCATGGATTCAGAAAAGGGCAAAAGAAATGTTTTTCCTTTCATTTGTGTGTATGAAGATTTTGAGTATTCAGAAAGAGTGCAGCAAAATTGCATCAATAAACATTAGCCCAGAAGAGGTAAATTTACTCAAATTGCACTAACTACCCATCGGGAGACCCTAAGTGCCCCTGTGAAAAGTTGTCAGATAATGGGACAAATGTGTTCAGTTCTCTACTCATGGAAATAATTTGACCCTTAGTTTTTAATCTTCTTCAAGACAATAAATAGCTTGGAAAATAATTTTGGAAATTAATGCTAGGTTGTTTAGACAGGCAACTTTTTTTCTGGCTCTAATTAATATTTTGCAACTGATTAAATGGCTACAGCAAATAGGCTGGGAGACCTCCACTTGAGAATTATCAAAGCCCTCAGGTGTTGTCCTTTCCTTGGCTGTGGCACAACTCCTCAGCTGAGGCAAAGGAGGTACTACCACATCCAAGGCAATGTTCTCAGTCTCCAAACAGGCAATTCCCCAAGACGCTCTCCGTAGTGGTGTCAGTAACACAGTTGTGTGAGAGAATCTAAATCTGAAGCACAGACAAAGAAGAAGGAGACATCATATTTTTATATTCATGAGTCATTTTCCGTACTTCCACTGCCCCTTCCCCCGCTCACACAGGCAAGTCTAAAGGCCTTACATTAGATACTGGGAAAGCATTCAATCAGACACAGGGATATGAAACAGTACTGCTTTTATCAGACTCTGTCTTCCTAAACTAAATAAAACATTTTGGATCACAATCTCTCTCAGATTTTTTATATAAATACTACTAATAATTGATTAGCAATTGCAAATGATGTTCATATCTAACCACTATCTAATTATTAGCAGAGCACCACTCCTAGTACATATCCACCAAAAACTAGATGCTGTGCTTTCCTCAAAAAAAAAACAAACAACTCTTTTATGTGCATTTCAAAGGTTGTGTGGCTCATCTTGCCTAAAAGAAGAGCAGCAGAACAGTAAACTAGTTTTAAATCCTTTAAAATTATTTATAAGATAAAAGAATTTAGCATTCTGATATGATAAATATAAACTGAGATTTTACAGATCTGTAGAATAGTAAGATTTGGAAGATAACTTACAATTAAATCTCAATAAAAACAGAATTGGTGATGTTATTAATGAGATTGTTTCCAAGCCTAAATAAGAATAGCTAATTCAAGTTGTATCAGCTACAGTGGCGTTATGCTGACTGGGTCACTCAAATAGTGCTACTTCAGTGAATTGTATAAAAATTGGTTCTGGAAACTTCTGTAATACCATTAAATTCTGTAAAATTGAATGTAGCACTGCATTTTTTCCTGACCTACTTTTCTGCAGTATTTCTGGAAGGTGTTCGTGCATTTGGTTTGAATGCAGATGTGGAATTTAGAAGGGAAGTATAAAAGATCTGATTATTATGTTTTAAGAAACTTAAAATAGCATCTGATAATTATGTTTATATTAATTCAATTATATCACTACAATTTTTACTTAAATTTCATTTGGGTTGAAATTAGATTGTCTATCTTAAAACTGAATGCTTTGGCAAATGAATGTTAAATATTGCGGGAATTTTTGCAGCAGTCTAGATTACCAAGATAATTGCCATTATCCATACTTTGTTCTTCATGTAAAAGTAATTACTACATTCATTTTAATCAGCAGAAATTTCTAGCACAATTCACAGGATATTTTACAGTCTATTAAAAGAATGAAAGGTGCTTTTACCCACTAGAAACCACCAGTTCAAATAGGTCAGAATCGCTGATGGAGCCCATGAAGGCAGATATGTTGGGTAGCTCTGGTCAGAGCCAGGCTCCTCCCGTCGTCTCAGCTTTTCAGTTTAAAAGCCTCTTCCAAGATTCTCATGCAGAACTTTGTTGCTACCGGCTGTGTCCCTTGAGACTCGTCCGTGATTCACAGAGCACAGTTGCATTTGCCTCCCTAGCATCAGAGTAACTAAATCTTTTAGGGACTTTCTCTTCCCCTTCGCAATTACCAAATATGTCATTTCTCTAAAACCCTAAAAATAGCTGGCAAATTTAAAGAATATTGATAAATGAGTTCCAACCGACTTTTGTTCTTATTCAGATAGTAATAACTTCTCTAACAGTAGAAATAGATGCATTAGGAAAAAAAAAAATCTTCTTTCCCATTGTTCATACAGCACAAGGGGTGTGATTTTATGTCAAATTCATGTCTATGGAGACATTGGTGTGTGACAATTGTTACTCTGAGTGGAAGACTGATTTAATGATTCTGAAAAAAGTTGTTGGAATGAGTTGGGTGTCAGCCTCTTCTCCCCAGTAACAAGTGGCAGGATGAGAGGAAACGGCCTCAAGTTGCACCTTGAAGGGGAGGTTTAGTTCAAATATCAGGAAAAAATTCTACATGAAAAGGGTTGCCAAGCATCGCAACAGGCTGCCTAGGGAAGTGGTGGAGTCACCATCCCTGAAAATGTTCAAAAAGCATGTGGATATGGCACTTGAGGACATGGTTTAATGGTGAAAACGGTGGTGGTACTGGGTTGGTGATTGGACTTGGTCATCTTAGAGGTCTTTTACCAACCTTGGCAATTCCATGATTCTTTGATTCTAATATCCCTGACTGGTAAGTGGCACCAATCCTGTAACCTGTAAACTGTCACTGGGGTGTCACTGTGCTTACCCCACTGTGTGTTAGTTCATGTGTGAGTTCTGGCCTTTGGCTCTGGCTGTGTATGGAAGTGTGGCTTGGTTTGTTATCACCGTGAAGTTGCTTTTGTTTACCTTCGTGACATACCCGCTGCTCAAAGATAGCAAATCTCTGATAAACTGCTGCCTTGCATCTGGCTTATTCTGACTGTTAGGAGGAAATGGTTATCAAAAGCCTTGAAAATCACTCACATCTTCATAGTAATTTAAAAATATATTTTCTTTTAATGAAATCTTTTCTATATGTATTTGCTTTATATATATATATATATATACACAAAATAAAAGATTAATTTACTTTTATGTATTCCATACATCTTTAAGTATAAACATTCTTACCAAAATCCCTTAAAGGCATGAAAAACATTTAATTTTCATTTATCTGATACATTCTTACAACATAGAATGTCAACATTTTCATAAAACAGCCTGATAGTAAGAGCCCTGCCTTTCATTTCATAACATCTTACATCCATATGCATCAAGTGAAATTTAAGACTAATGCAATTACTGCATTTTAGGACTATATCTGCAACTGAAGTGGTTATGTGGTTAGAAAGTGTTCTTTCTCTCTCCATTTTGCATACTTGGAAGAAATTATTCATGTTCGGCATGAAAACAATTTTGACAGTACATGGATTTTGTTTTACGGCTCCCCTCCTTCCAGAACTACAGCTAAAAGCCCTGTGTGGTGCTCCCTGGGATCACTGTGCTTAGTGACTGGAAGCCGTGGATGCACTGGTGGGGAAGGCACAGGGGAGGTGGATGTGCTTGTACCCACTGGAGTGACTTCTCTGCAGCGCCGGCACTGTGGCTCACCACACATCACAGGTGGCTGTTCTGGTCTGTGTCCGAGCATGTGAAAATGCAACTCAATGATTTCATTTCCCAAACGAAAAATACTTTATGACAAACATAACCCCTCTTCAGTCCTGGAGGTAGGCTCATGGTACCTACAGGAAAGAGAAAAATAATTTTGTTCCTCTCATCCACTGCATTTCCACTATAACTTTGCACTGAAAATGTAGGGGCAGTCTGTCATCTTCTGCTTCCCCAAAAGACCTGGAACTTTCCAAGGCCGTATTGCCACTCTTGAGCCAGCCAGGAGAGGGTGCCGGAGAACACAGTCTGCAAACAGCTCCCTGGGTAGTTTCATTCCTCAAAACGCAAACCAAAGTCCATTAAAGTTATTATGTTTTCTGTTATCTCTTTACTTCATTCCCTTGCTAATTGAAGCTTCTTGCTACCCACTCTATCCCTTTCAAATGGCATATTACAAGTGCAGACTAATTATACCCAGATCTTTTCAGATCTGGAATTTTGTTTAGATGGATTTGCCTGTTATTTGGAAAAGATTTAACATCTAATGTTGAAAATGAATGTATGTCTCACCTATGTACCCGTTTAACGGTATGTATAAAATCATAGAACCACAGAATGATAGAATCATTTGGTTTGGGAAATCTATCATCATTTGGATAGAAGATCTTTAAAGATCATCTATCCCTCCTACCACGGGCAGGGACATTGTTCACTAGACCAGATTGCTCAGAGCTGCATCCGGCCTGGCCTTGAACACATCCAGGGACGGGGCATCCACAGCTTCTCTGTGCAACCTGTTCCAGTGCCTCACCACCCTCACAGTCAAGAACTTCTTCCTTATGTCCAATCTAAACCTACTCTATTTTAGTTTAAAACTGTGGCGATCCAGAAAACTCCTTATCCATCAAATACTCTGTCCAAGTTGCAAAAAACTAATTTATTAATTTTCTTAGCCTGCAGCCCAGAATTAGGAAACTGAATTCTCCTGGAATGGGAAGTATTTAGACAAAATAGTGCACTATCTCACCTTTTAAATTAGAATGTTTCTGATATTTTTAGATGCATGTACACTAGTACATGGTGTTCCTACTTTTATAAATGTTGCATATAAATGATCCCCTAACCTCATAAATTGACAAACAGCAGTAATAATTAAATAATGAAAACAAGAAAGATGACATTACATTCAGGCAGACAAAAGATCCAGGCTAATAACTATTTATGACAAGCATAGAGAGTCTATGAGCTCCCTTCTCTCATGCTTTAATTATTTGCAGAAGCTTCCACATTTAGTCACGTGTGTCCTCCAGCCTTAGTAGCAGAAACACCTTTGTGTGATACCCATGAAAGCAAATGACCTCACTGCCATATTGTTAATGCTAACTGCATAATGATTTTTTTCTGGAATGAATAATTTACTCTATCACTTATGGAAAACTGTTTTCTGAGGTTCACCTGTTTGGGTTTTTTTTTCTGTTTTGGTTTGGTTTTGCTTTTGAAATTATCCTTGCTTATTTTTAAATGTGATTTTTCAAATGAAGGAACTTAGGTCACCTGGTCTGCATCAAGCTGACAGAGCAAACTTCTGACTGGAGGCAGTGAGTATAAATCATTGCTTCAGTCACAAAAGGGAAGAACAAGAGACAGCAAAGGCACCATTTCAGTGTACAGCTCTGGGAACGGAACAACAACTACAACCTTCCCAAGGCACCTTTTCTACCTTCCATGCCTGAATCTACAGGACATGCAAACATCCTTCCCCCAGACTGCCCTGCCTGGCAGGGCTGCAACATGCTTGCAGGGAATGTGCCAGCAACATGCAGGGACTGTTCCATTTTTTCCGTGCTAGAGGTATGGGATAATTAAATAACTTCGGTTAATTGATTTTGATGATTATTTTATTTTTAAAAGCACACATATAAAGCTTATTCCTAGATAAATACATTTATTATACAATACATAATACATACAAATACATATATAGGTTTATGTTATTTGTTCTCATCTTCGAGATGTTCACTTCCTGGAAAAAAAAAACCATCAGACATCATTTTAAAATGTAGTGACATGAAAATAGCTATTAAGCTGTCACATTTTAGTGAAAATAAGCACTTGAGACAACACTTCAATGAAATTCACTCTAAAAGGGCTATCAGATAACAGATTTTAACTTCACGACAAAAGTGTTGCTCTCATACATTGGAAAAAGAAAAGTGATGTAATGGACATTTGGAGGACTTCAATCATAAGGGAAAAACTTGAACTGTTAGTCTACCAGTCAGTGGGTATGAACAAATCATGCTGCCAAGTTCCATTTAACTAAAAAGATCACTTGCCAATCAAGTGCTTACCACTGGTGAGAACTGTGACAGATTTCAGTTTTGAAAGGGATGCAAGAGGTTAAGAAGAATGAAGCTGCATCCCAAGGAGTCAAATGAATGTGCCAGGAACGAGTCCCTGGCACAAGGGCTGACTGGCACAGACACAGCCTGTTCTGAACGCCCAGGCAGCAAGGATCCTTGCTGCAGTCTGGAGGGCAACTGGGGTGAAGAGTCTAAAGAGGCAGGTTTTATTCTGGTATTATCCACTGACATTCAGCTGGCAGCCACCCATGGTGATGGTTTCATCTCAATTCCTCCCCGCTCCCAGTCTGAACCAAAATGATCATTTTTCTACAAACTATCTGCAAGCATCCGGCAGAGAAGGAGATGACTAAATGTCAGTGTGGATTAGTTAAGAATAAATTATGTCAAGCCAATATAAATTCCTTTGTGACAGGGTCACAGGCCTGTGGGTAAGAGAGAAACAGCTGAAGTCATATATTTTGATTTTAGTACTTCTTGTGACACTGTACTGAGAGTGCATCCTCAAAACAAAGTAGGGACACATGATAGAGGTGAAACTGTCTTTCACTGGATGTGAAACCAGTTACAAAATAGTACCAGGAGGACAGTTAGCAATATGGTTCATTGTAAAAATGGCAACATATATTTCAGTAGGGTCCTCAGGGATCTGTCCTGGGTCTGGCAAACAGTTCCATTAGTAGCCTGCAAGATGAAATAAGGACTATATTGTTAATGTGCAGGCAACTCCAAGCTGAATGGGACTGTCAGAGCTTTGAAGAATGGTTAGAATTTATAATAATCCTAACAAGTTGTATCATCTGAATTATAATAGGATGATTGTTCTAAACATAATAAATGAAAATTAATGAAGGAATCATGAGCTGAAAAGAATAAGGAAGAACTGAGGTAAGCAGGGGGCAATATTCATGTGCATAAAAAGTTGCTGCAAAGAGTGCACTCTGTTTTTCATGGCAGTGGAGGACAGGACAAGAAGTAATGACTTTAACACTTTAGCACAAGAAGTTCAAACACCGAGTAAAGATAACTAAGAGTGGAAGAGTAATGTAGTTGGGGAGATTATGGAAACCACTGCTGGAGACTTCTAAGAGCAAGTTGGACATGTATCTACCAGAATCAATATAGGTATAGTTGAAATTCTTACTCCTAGAATAATTTCTATTACCATCTAGAGAACATATTTATTATTTGACATATTCAACAGAGGAGAAAACCAAACCCCATACAGACCAATGATAGGAAGGAACCTGATTTGTTACATACAGCAACCAAAAATCTGAGTGTCACCAGATATGCACATGCCTGAGCCTCTACACAGCGTCTTCTGGGGGATGCACATGCACACCATTGCCTCTGCAGAATCAAGGCTTCTCTCATGCTGCTCCAACACTCCTATAAGAAGCAACACAATAAGATGCCATTTTACCACTTAGAACATTTCAAATGCATTTACAATTACTACAAAGACAATTATATTTGCCAATTTCCAGAACCTGCAGAAGGATAAAAAAATTCTGTTATTAGAAATGTTAAACCAACTCCCATGCAAACTTCCTAATTACTCTGAAGAGTAAGGTACCATTTTACTTCTTCACTCCATAGAACAGAATTCAGGTTTATTTAGTATTGCCGTTATTTTAAATATTGAATGAGGTCGCACTCCTAATCTAAAAGCATTTCCTGAGTGGGAACAATTCCAAGTATGACTTCATACTGTTCATATTTTTTCTAGTCCTATTTGGAACTGAATAGTGGCTTCTAACAAGAAGCTGGAGAAGACTTACAATGTCTTCAATAAAAGCACACGTAAGTGATCATTAAGAAAAATTAGAGAAGGCATCCCATCATCTAAGAACTCTGAAAAAGGCAGGGAGTATGAACAGCATTTGTGACACATTATTGTACAAAGCCAGTAAGAGATATAATTACTTTCTCTATGTCTACAGAACATGAGATTCTAACTGAAGAAAAAAGAAGTAACACCACCTCTGCTGATGTCATTAGTTGCCCGTCATTGAAAGAGGGCCTGTCCGTGGATGTTTCCACCTTACAAAGCACAAAAAAATCTACTAGCTTCTGAAATCCCTAAGTGTTCTTATCTTAGATTACAACAAACTTCAGATTTCCGAACTAATATTTCTTATTGAAGTAGACAGAAGATGGAAGGAGAAATTGTACAGTACTTGGGAGATGATAAGTTAAGGAACCCTGAAATGATTTGCTGAATGATACAAAAAACATAGCCAAACTCAGTAATTTTGATGAGATTAAACTGTGTAAGATTAGTAATATGTAGATAATTTTGATTCGTGATAGACTGTGAAAAGCAAGTTTTGTGAGGTTCAACGGAAAGGTACCTTCCAATACATATTTGGGGCAACAAATAAAGAAATATACAAACTTCTGAAAAAATATAGATATAAAAACTGGAAGTACCTGTATTTCTGTTGAAGCATTGCTAAATCTATTTGTGAAAATTCCCAGCTGGCAAAAACAAGGGATTCTTTAAAAAAAAATGTTGAACTCAGCTCTGAAATCAAAATTGTTGTCAGTGTGTTCTGGCAACCTCTAAGGATAAAATGCCCCCTCATTACCAATCCCTGTATTTTCCAGTCAGATCCAGCTTCATCTGCTGCAGTGGAGATGGGAGTTTCTCTGGAGGTCAAGGTCAGGTCACAGATACAGACTGTTTGCAAAAGCACTGGAGTATCTGATGAGAAATTGCATCATGTCCCTGAGCCAGGAGCATGAGATCCCACACCAATCAACAGCATACAAAACTTGGTACCTTTGGGCAAGAGTACACCGCAAGTTGCTGGGTTTGACACATGTATCCCTCACCTGATGTTTTAAGTAGATATAACCTCACCACTTCAGTGGTGTCCACCGAAATCCATTTAAACTCAAAAGTATTGCAATATATCAGGCATGAACTGAACACTAATCCCATATCTGCTGCTTTGTTGCAAAGAGCAGATATGTTACACCATAACTTCTCACAACGAAGAGTAGAAAAATAGTCTGTATGTATATAGGATCAGAGGAGCCAACCCCTATTTAAACTGTAATGGAAACTAAATTCTTAAATAACAACAGTGTTTCTAACATTCCTAAATATTAGAAAGCAATTCTGATTTTTGGATCCATATTTTTCCTTACTAAAAAACAAGTCTTTAAAACTCATGTCTGTATTGGGTATTTGGATAAACAGTTTATTGTTCAATGGCCTTTTTTGCCAGATGATTTCTAGACTTGTTCATGGGTGTACCATTTAAAAACAGTGGTGACAAGAATGTGCAAGTCCTCTCTTTCTATTCGGTATTACTTCTAATGTGAAACTAACATAACTGTTTGGCACAGCTTGTGGTATTTGCTTACAGAAGGTTTCAGCAGGCTATATTTCATTTTGTCACAAGTTCTCTCTAGAGTCCAGGCTCAAAGTATGTTTCTTTTAACTCTACTGATATCATAAAAAGTAACACTGGGTGTTATTTAAATATTGTTTATGAAGATTTTAAGTTGTCTTCCAGCAGTGGTACAACTTTAATACTGATCTGAGGGCAGATCCCGCAGACTTGCCATGAACAGTGGCAGTCCTCCTTGCATCAAAGTCCTGCATTTGTGGGATTGTGCATTGATGTGGGTTAAATCTGCCTTCCCCAAAAATTAAAGATTAATGTTCTGAGTGGGTTGAGTGGGTGCTCTTGACTGCTTAAACTCAGTTCAAACCCACAGTAAATATTAATGACAGTCTCTCATAATGGCTTATAAAATATCTATATTAAAATGAAAATTACAAGAAAAAATGAGAGGTATATGGAATAATAAAGGGAATCTACCACATACCATACTTAAATACATTCTGTATACTTTTCAAAGGGAAAATTAACACTTTTGAAAGTCCAAATCTGCATTGGTTACCCCCCAAATAATTTAAAAGGCCCACTGGTCACTTGACATATAGATCAAGAGAGCAAAGTACAAGGAGAACCGGAAAACTAACGTGTAGAATAGGTCATTTTTAATAACATACACTTTTACTAATGAGGATTTTGAATCTTCTGAAATTCCTATCACCAGTGAGTGTGCAAGAACTGTATTAATTCAAGTTCTTAGTATCTACAGCAATTCCTCAGTAGGTGATTTTCAAAGCTTAGGCTTTACTTTTGGTAGGAACTAAAGGGCAGAACATAACCTTTCAGCTGTGCTGGTAATTATGAGTATACAGGAACTGTGGGATTGAATCATACTTCAGAAATATTTGAGCCCAACGCCTTAGTCTTTCCTGAACTAAAGCTTGCCCAACACTGTTTTGTGCTGCAGAAGGGAATGCTGAAATCCATTGGTGCCAGGTGGCACTGTATCCAGGGCAGCTCCCAGGGGGAACGGGATATGGAATCAGCTCTGACGGGATTCCTTCCTGTCCCTACACTTCCACAGATGCCCCTGCACTCGAATTCTAGGAGGCATTTGTTGCAATTAGCAATTAAACTGAGCCGAGGGACTGGGTGTCAGACATGTGCAGCTGGGGATTGCTGGCTGGGCGCCTCCAGCCAGTTTGGAACAACATGGAGTGAGCCAGCACGGATCTCAGCAGGAGCTTTGCCATCGTGCCTGGCTACAGCCAAAGGGCCTCATCCAAAGAGAAGGGCACTGCCTGCAAAACACAGCTGAGTCCCAATAAATAGGTAAGGGGGGGCTGATGTAGTCCTGCGTTGTTACTCGTAATTCATGCTTCAAACTGCATTCATTTCTTTCAGCTTAATAACCAGACTATAAATCAACAGTGTATTTGACATGGTCAACAATTCATTATTAGTAGGAAATATTTTCTTGTTTATTTTGTCTTCTTTTAGAGAAAAAAGAAATAAAATTACAAACTTAGGGTGTAAATAAAATTATCAAATCAGATGCAAAATTAAGATTAAAATTCTCATTTCTTCTTCTTGACATTTATAAACATTGAAATTCTTCAGCAGCCCTACAAACATACATCTTTTCTTGAAAGTGAGGCACTCTTATTTCTGTCCTTCATATATTCAATGTCCTCAGAAACTTCACAAGTCTTTGAATCAAAGCAGTCTCACTGTTATTTATTGACAATTGTGGAAAATGTGATACTGCCATTGTCTAAAGTAGATGCCTGGATTTAAAAAAAAAAAAAAAAAAAGCATGGCATTTGCCTTTTAATTGCCCCAGATGGCACATTTATCTTACTGAAAGGGAATGAGAGGGTGGTAACAAAATAACTTACTCACATGTTATGTGGGCGGATGTCATCAAGCAGAAATTACCTGTCAGGAACCATACACGTGAACTACAAACACACTGCTCCAAAACCCTTACACCAGTGATTTTGAATCCATTTAGTAATCATTCCATTTGACTATCTTAAGAATTTGTAGCCCAACTGGCATCCCAATAATCTTTCTGATGTTGAAGTCATTAAGCTTAACCATTTACTCCTGTTAATATTGCCATCTATTGTTTATATGAAGTAGCATTTCAGGGCCCTGTTCAAGATCACATTGAAATAGATACTAAAAAAACAGATCAAAATGCCTTGTCCCTGCTTAAAATTCAACCTCCAAACCTTCTCAGAGAGTGCCTACATGGACAACACTACTGGGTAAGTACCTATCCAAGAATGTCAGTAAAGACAGAAAGGAACAAGGGCAGGAGGATGAGAGTAACTGTGTTATGCTCCTTGGCTTATATACATCAATATTATGAGGTTGATAGAAGCAAGACCAGGCTCTAAGAATAAGATCAAAATATAAATACTATAACATCAGCTGAATAAATAAAAACCATGTTTCTGGTTCCTCTTCTGAACTCTTCAAGTTTTCATGAACTAGTTTACAGATGAATACACATCTTTAAATTCTTACTTGTTCAATACTGAACTTCAATACTGAAAAATTCATGCATATCCCAAATATTGTTATTAAAGCAACCCCAGAAGGACTAATAGAGTGCTTAATAAGATTAGGATACAAGACTTTGCAAGATTCTTAGGTTTTAAAGTCTGCTTGGTGGTGGTGGGAGGGGGTAAATATTGTTCATATTTTTGCCATTTAAAAGAACCGAGGTAAAAAGCCTCTGCTTTGACCATTTTTCAGTGCTGTTACCTTTGAAAATGGTTAAAGTCAATTCAGTTATCCTGAGCTCAAATTACAATGCTCTGCTAATACAGTTTCTGCTCTTCCCTGAAGCTGGACAGCTACCGACATTGGCAATTATGTACTGTTTATGCTGGTTTTCTTATTTCAGTTGCAGTTCAAACGGATTCGTGCTTCTTATAAGGAGCATGGGAAATCATATTATTATTTGACCAGCAGTGTCTCAGATCACATCTGCACCCTTGATATCCTTTTCCCATTGCCTCCCAGGGACTTAGAGCTGATTGTCACCACCAATATCACATCTCACTCAGCTACAGCACGTGCAGTGCTTTCTGGCTCGTACAGTGGAGCCTGTGGGGACATTCTAGATGCCATCTCCTTCTACACCATCATGGTATCTCATTTTGCCTCTCGCTCCTGTGTGAGTGCTCCCATAAGCTGATGAAATTAGTACTGGTTCCAATCACCACATTTTGCCAGAAGCATGTGGTAATTGGCAAGGCATTACTTTGATTCAAAGGGGAGAGCTCTTAAGAACCATGTTAGACACCAGGTCAGTAAGAGTTCAAACTTTTAAACATATTAAGTATCTTCAGCTAATTTTGAGCTCACCTTAAGAGCTCTGCAAGAGTGTGCTTCAATTCCTGGGAAACTTTCTGATATACACATTTTACCACATCCTTTGCCTTTCCCACAATGAAGAGCATTCAAAATCAGACTCGACCTGCATGCTAAGAACATAACAAACGTAGATCAGAAATAAATGTTTTACTCATCAGAATACAAAAATCCAGTCAGGTCTGCAAGTTAAATGAGCAGACACTTCCTAGACATCTGTTTTGGGGTCATAAAACTCCTTTCACAAATGACACTTGTTTCCAGATAGAACTAAAATATCAACTATGCTTCTCCAAGTGGCACTTCAGATTGCCAATCAAATGCTTTTTCTGTCCACTCTGTGATGCAAGTGCTATATACTATATAATCATACGTAAGGTACTGAGGAAAATAAAGCAAGATACTAAAATTATTTCCTTGATAACTCTAGGAGATGCAGCATTCAGAAATTAACTGCTGAATACCACCACTACTTACTTTCTCACCTATTCTGACTTAATATAAAAAATGTCTCTCAGATCCACCATGTCTATATCCTCCAGCTTAAATAATGCTTGGCCGACACCACTGAGCCAAGATAAAAGCAAACATTTGCTCCGAAGCAGAAGAGCTTTCAAAACGAGGTAAGAGCCATTGTGTATGTGTCTGTCTCTGACCAATCTGTTCCTCTTGAGTACTCAGGTTTCAGCAATATCACACCAAAACCTAAACCAATTAAGGTTGAAGATTACATCAGGACTCATCTACCAGAAATAGCTGCACACCATCATCTTTTTCAGGACCTCACCACAGCCACATCCCAAGCTCTACTGCAAATCTGTATAGAATTTATAGTACATAAAAAAAGCCATATGTTGCAGTAGGATACCATTATTGAGCTAAGATGGTTGGATTTTAGGAATCATAACAAGGCCACTCCTAGTCTTTTACACTGGACCAGGCAGTAATCTTCTCAGAGATTATCAAAATACATGTCCTGCTATGTACAACCATCTTATGAATTAGAAAATTGGACCTATAGAGCAATACCAGATTTTGTTCTGTTACAGCTCAGGCCCAGCTGAAGTCTAAAACACAGAATATTTCTGTGCCACTTAGATTGCACATCTCAAACTAACAGACTGATGGGTGTGCCTGTTATGGTAAGTAATGGTAATTGTTTCTAGCTAGATTTTTTAAATGTGTTTACACTATTTTAAAAGCAGATCAAATCTGCACTTTAACCCAAATTTCACATATTTCCCAAACTGCAGAGCTGAGTCATGAGTTTTGGCAGAGCTCTGGGACCCCTGGGGAGAGGAGCTTAAATCCAGGCAGTTGCTGGCCACAGATCCTGCCTTGTACCTCCATCCCCAGCGTGGGCACAAGCACAGATGTGCCGGCTTGCCATGACTCTGCCTCTCTATATCTCATGATTTCACACAGTAACTTCAGATGCCTGAAGTCAGACAAGTCAGCCCAAGTCCTTTCTACATATATAGGCTGCTTTACAAGCATCTGAGGGTGTGCAGTGCTTCAGGTTGCCTTCTGGCTTGCATTTCACTGAGTAGTACTGACAGAGATCTGTCTAGTACAAACAGATCCCACAACTCTTATCAGAAGTCAGATTAGACAAATATCCTGCAGAAACCAGTATTTCCCTTGAACTCTTTCCTGCTAGCACTGAACACACTGTTCCAGCAGACATCTTACGCTGTGTACACAGGCAAGATCTCTCCCCTATTTCAGCTAAATATTCCACTTCTTCTGCATTAGTTCTCTTAACCACAGTTTAAATCTAAGAATTCATATTGAGACCTTGGCTACTAAGGGCCCAAAGTATTTTTCTCAAATTTGCTTTCCAAAACAGTTTCCCCTTCTGTTGGCAGAGCTTTATTATTTGTCCCAGATGTTTTTTCTTTGAATTTGGCTGTAAGTTTTAAAATGTTACTATTCACTCCAATGAGTCTTTCTTACAAGATATGCTTCCTATGAAGATGTCCTGAGACCTATTACATATATTTTTAACCTATGATTTGTGTTGTCAGAGTCCCAAATTAATTATTCTATTATTTTGCCCAAGACCAACATGAAGCAATCCTTCTCTTTTCTGTTTTCTCTATGTTATAATCATATTCATAGTCTTCTCATCTTTCTCTCATTTTCCAGTATTTCTGAAAGATGATGAGAGAATTTTTCCAGGTAATTCTCTGCAGACCTCTAATGTAAACTACTGCTATGAAAATGGTTAGCTCCAGCTGGTCTTCTTTTTAGCATTTTTGAAATGTTTGAGTGAGATCTGCTGATATTATACAAGCATCTGAATAGAAAAACAGGATCAACACATTTGATAAGCAAACTTGTCTCAGCTGGCAAAGTACAGATGCTCTCTTAAGTCGTGAACAGAAGCATTATCAGCTATGTGCCTGCATTAATGAAATCATATAGTATTGGGATTACAGGGCCCAGCTCTGCCGTCTGCCTCATTCATCACTGACCTCAGAGGGTGATGTAATTCAAAACCAAAACATGGTCTATGGCCAGTACAGGTATTGCCTGCACTTTGTCGACGCGTGAAAGCCCAGTGCCAAAACATAAAAAAAACCCTCAGACCCTTGACACTGAATCTAGAGAGATTTAGGCACCAAAACTCTCCAATTCAAAATAACTTTGCAAGAAAGCCATCTAACCCTAATGAACATAAGATCACAAAATGTGTCTTTGGTTTCCATCCCAAATATCCACAAGTACTTTCAGTATTATAAAAATTTGAAACAGTCCTGGTCTGAGCAATGAGCCAGCCAGGTTTTGAACCAGCATTCTCTGGGTGATAATCTGAATGTGGAAGCATTCACTTCTCCACTAAGTAAAATTTTGCAAGTATGTGCAACTACCAAATGATGACAGCATAAAAATAGCAAAGGTGTGTGAGGTGACTGTTGAGTAAGAATTCACATAAGGAATCCTTGTTCTGCCTTTTAATTATTAAAAACCTACACCAAAAAAAAAAAATTTTAAAAAAATTAAAAAAAAAAAATAGGTTCCACTCCTTTTGCCACCTGGGATGACCACTGCCTCTGACTTCCTACAAGTCCTGCTTGCTTCCATTCTGAAGGACTGGTCAGAAGAAAAGTGAGGAGTTGAAATCTTCTTGCTGAAGCTGAACTACTACACAGAAAAGAAGGAAAATTCATGGAAACAGAAAGAAACATTCAAGGTGTTACCTCAGAGAAAGTTGCAATTGAGACTTGGTCTCTGCTGGCAGCATGAATAAATCACTTGTGTAGAATGGTGCAAAGGTACTCTGTACACACTGCTGAGCTCTAGGCGATTCTCTCCTGAGTATGTCATGGTTTTTGCTTGATCTTCTGAAGTGCCCAATTCTGAACTGAGGTATTTGGGTACTTAATTAGGATATTGAGACTTCTACTGTACTGCTCTCCTGCTGTTATTCTGACAGCTCATGAGCAAAACTATTACACCGCAAGAAAGCAAACTGGAAAACAGCATTTGCAGATGTCTAGAAACAATGTGCCATCAGATGGAACAAATAAACTTAGAAAAACAAATTTCACAGAAAGCTTTGCAAAAACATCAGGTGAAGCTTTTCTCTCAGCAGTTCAGATGTGGAAGTGTCAATGCAACGAGTTCCTTGTGACTGTGCTAGTGGACACAGCTAACTGCTGGCCAGCAAAACTGCTGAATTAGAACCCCATTCCCCCTCCCACTGAGAAAATTCAGAGGCAGCAGCAAAACATACCTTGTGATCCTTTATATTTCACCCCATCTGCTCTCCCTTGCAACTTTTTTCTGGAAGAGCATTCTCCCAGAGTGAAGAACTGGGTATCAAAGCCTGGAATAAAAACTGCTTCATATACCTTGCTCCCCGTTCAGGAAAGCATAAAGTCTAACCCCAGGGCCTGGCACAGCGCCCAGCTTCCCCTGGAAGCTCCTGGAGCCCAGGAGCTTCTGCTGAATCTGCAGCCCTCTGCGGCTTCCTGGAGAGCTGCTATTTTTCAGGAGGGAGTAAAGCAAGGAAAGGCTAAGAAGACACTCTGTTCTGTAGGTTTTCTGAGGCCCTTATGGATGTGTAACATTTTTTCTTTCCAGCAAACACAGATTTTTTCAGTTACACACTGGTTATAAAATTAGTTTTATAGGTAACGCAGAAATCCTGCTGGTTTGTAAAAGATGTAAGAGAGGAATAAGAGTGATATCACATGTTCATATTAAATATGTGTTCCTCCCAGTACTGATGATTAACTAGTGCAAAGTAAAAATATTTTAATAAATGACTTAAAAGTGAATTAATTCCTCAATTACTGAAAAGTGACTTAAATCCTCAATATTTATAAGATATACATGACTGTAAGGGAAAAGAAATGTTTGCTTGAAAGTTAATGATTGTTTTATGATTTATGATAAGGCTATAAATCTCTATGCCAAGAGGAGAGAAGATCAAAGGGAATCACATCCCATTATGAATCCTGAGGCAGCCTGAAGACTTCACTTCTCATATCTTGTTTCTTAGCAAGGCAAAAATTTGAGCTTGAAATGGAAAAAGATAAAACAGGCTCCGACAATTGAATCATCAGGAGCAGCTCTGGCACTGAGTTACTATGGCAATGGCAGCGCTGCTGCACGGCTTCTTACTCTTACTACTGGCACAACAGCTTTGCAAACGTACACGGGAAATTTCCACCCCACATGTGCCACGGGTGGCTTGCAGGAGAAGCCCACGGTCTCAGGAGCCCTGATCTCTACTGAATGGAAGAGCAAATTTGTGTGATTAAAATATGTGATTTGCAATTTTCCATGGAAACAGTCTTGGAGCAGTAGGGAAAGGTCTAGAATTCTTCCTGGTCTTTTGTGGCAGGAAGGTAGATGCCAGTGCTTAGAAGATATTTTATATATAAGCACAGAATTTTTATTACAGGAATTTTAAGCATTTTGTTCAGCTGTAACTATCTCACTTCTCTGAATTATAGATGTCTTGTCACTGCCAGGGAAGGATGGTATCATCTTTTTGGCAGAGCACAGCTTGGAGCTCTACATAAGTAATGGATCTAATTCTGATGCCAGGTTAATAAATTAGTAATTATGCCTCTTTGGATATACAACAATCAGTGCGTCAGTACTCACCAGTGTCCTCTTTCCTCTTCGACATCTAGATGAATGCATCACCTTTCCTGTTACTGATGCTGTGCTCTCTGCACTACATATTAAAGGCACATTTGCTCTTGATTATTTTTGAGACAGTATTTAATATTTAGAGTCTAATAGCAAACAGAAGTTGGGGCCCTTTATAGGTGCCGTGGGAAAATTAACTAGATTCCAGCTGAAACCAGGACAGTAGGAAGCATAAATGCAAAGGGAATCTTTGCCCAAAAATATGACTGCTGAAAGTACAACCTCTGCAAGCTCATTAAGTCCTATAAACAGACGTGGAACCTCAAATGAGTTTTATGTTGAGAATTTCATCACCCTTTTTGTGGAAAAGCAGTCCTTTTCACCCATTGTGTGCATATTCTTATAGCCCAGATTGCAGTCCTGCTAATGCTTGTTTTTAAAATAGACCCTCTCCGGGGAGCAGATGAACAAGGTTACCACATGTGCATTAATCAATAGGAGGGTCAACAACAATTACCACAATGAATGGTAAGAGATGAAATACTATAATTAAATATACTATGCAATGTATCATCTGAGAATCCAGTAAGTTTTTTTGTCTGAGAATCAAGTAAGTTTTCATCTCTCTACATGTTCCATAAATAGCTGTTACTGAAAAATAATAGGAAGAAATTCTTTACTGTGAGGGTGGTGAGACACTGGAACAGGTTGCCCAGGGAGGTTGTGGACGTCCCAGCCGTGACTGTGTTCAAGACCAGCTTGGATAAGGACTTGAGCAACCTGGTCTAGTGGGAAGCATGCCTGCCCACGGCAGGGAAGTTAGAACTAGATACTCTTAAAGGCCCCTCCCAAACCCTAACCCTCTGCGATTCCATGACTAAGAAGCAGAGAAATCTGAGGATGCATTTTGCTAAGTGTATGGCTATACAGCCATCGTATTTGTACTGGCATCATCTGCCCTCTCTCTGCCCTTCCTCGAGTCTACGTTCCTTTTCCCTTTGGCGGCCAGGGCCCGACGAGCCCTGTCAGCCGGCGGGGGCTGTCCCGGCAGCGGGGCCGAGGGGCTGCGGGCAGCGGGGCCGAGGGGCTGTCCCGGCGGCGGGGCCGAGGGGCTGCGGCCGAGGGGCTGCGGGCGGCGGGGCCGAGGGGCTGTCCCGGCGGCGGGGCCGAGGGGCTGTCCCGGCGGCGGGGCCGAGGGGCTGTCCCGGCAGCG
>VWZT01009436.1:84263-147952 GCA_013397055.1 Pachycephala philippinensis | reverse complement strand
CCCTGGGGGGGCGGAGGGGCCGGGATTTGCCTGTCCCTGCCTCGATGATGGAAGGAGGAGGGCACATCCGAGAGGTTCCTGACGGGGTGTCCCTTCCCGAGCAGGAGCAGAGGACGCAGCTGGAAAAGGAGGTGTCCCGCAGCCGCATCCCCCGCCTGGTCCTTCGGCCGCAGCAGAAGGTATCTCCCGCTTCCGAATCGCCCTTTTCGGAAGAGGAAAGCCGGGAATTCAACCCGCCCAGTTCCTCCGCGGGCTCCGGCAGGACTATCAGCAGCAACAGCTTCTGCTCAGGTACCGCAGCGAGACCCCCCAGCCCCGGTGTCCCCGGGGAGCGCGGTGTGCCCCGCACGGCTCCGCTGCCAGCCCAGCCGCAGCATCTGTGTCGGGCTCCCATCGAGCCCGCATCAGCAATCCGTTCTGCCGATGGAGAAGGGCAACCATTGATTTTTCCAGGGAAATCTAGTATCTGTTCTTTTAATATGTGTCCGTAAGCGACACCAGATGTTTCCATTTCGAGTTCTGCTATCCACTGCTAAAAAAGTTGGCGGTTTTATTGCGGCAGAAGCGTTGCTTTAAAGAGAAAGATTTTCCTTAACAACTACAGCGTGGTATTGAGGCATTTTGAAAAGCCCTTAAATCAAAAGTCGGTAAAACCGGGGAGTTGCTATTAAGGGTATCAGACTGCAAATCCTTTTGGTTTTGTGACCATGATCTCCATGAATTGGAATAGAATCTGTAGGTGAAGTTTTCACTGTCATATTGAAATAAGTCTTGTTTATTTCAGAATTCAGGCTTCTCCTGATGTGTGTCACCAAACATGAGTTGGGCATGATGGCTTCTCTACAGAGAGGGCAATGGATGGGTGATTGATCAGAAGTAAATTACTACTCGCCAACTGTAGACCAAAAAATGTCATTTGCTCCTCAAAATATTACATAAGGGACAACTTGAAAACACATTTTTTTATGCTAGATATTTGTCCTGTGTAGAGTTTAGCACAATTTAAATGCCTCAACTAGCAGTGAAAGACTCAGATGCCTACTAGTGGTGAGTAATGTTTTAATTCAGTGAAACTCTTCACTGTAAACGACATTATTGCACATGCATAACAAAATTAAGGGTCACATCATGAACACCTTGGACTCTACACGACTGTGGTAATTTAACAGGTATTTTGGGTGTGGATAAATACATTTTCAAAAGTCAATTTTTTGGAAAGCGTAACATTTTCAGTGGTGGAATTGGAAGTGCTAGGTTAGTGGTTGGACTCAGCGACCTTAGAGGTCTTTGCAACCTAAATATTTCTATGGTTCTGTGATTCTGTATCTAAAAATCTGAATTATAACAAGGTTTTTTGCAATAGTTAGTATCAGAGCAACTTCCTAAGCGTCCTTTTTTTAGCTTATAAAGTATTTTCAATTACCAGAGGTGTTCCTGGGAATAGACAGAAATGCTCATATTTATCTTGGTCTTTACTTCAGTGAATCAGATTATAATTATTATTTTTTTAACTCCGTTCATGAAAAAGTGTATTAAACGTGGTGTACAAGTTTTCCTAGATGAGAAACACAATATGTTTGAGTCTAGCTTTGCCAGATTTTGCAATTCAGGCACAGTGGAATGATCTATTTGGTTATTGTTTAATGAACAACGCAGAGCGTTAAACAAACATCACAGGATTGTAAGAATGCTGGAGTCTTTTTCCCATGCCTTTTTAATCCCTCCACCTTACCTGCTTGAGTTTGCCTGTTCCAAATAAATAAAATCTTTTGAAGCTTTCTAGAAATACATTATTTTTATGATCTCTTCCAAATGGCTGCTTTCATCCTGTTTTTTTTCCTTCTGTGTTGACAAGCCTTTCATCTTGATCACTGACATTTTTTTCATCTTTTGGGTTTGTACCCTGTTCTTCAGATCTACTCAACACGTAGCTGCCACTGTCATCTACCCTTGCTGTCCCACTGCACTGCATAGGCTGTCTTGAGTCCCAGCAGCACGTTGTATTTATTCTGGGTGTGTCTGATCTCATGGCTTGACAGTTTTAAGGCACCTTTCACAGAGGAATTCCAGCATGCAATGCTGGTCTCTTAACCTGCATCTTAAGCACAACTGCTCATCTCATTTATTTTATTCATCTTTCATTATTTCATGAATGCTGCATTGATTTAGTTTGATTTTTCTTCCCCCCATGTGAGAGTTTTGTGTTTCTAAAGCTGCCTGCAGCACCCATACAGGTACACACTACGTGGTTTGCTGCTCTGAGTCTTCAGACCTTACACAGCCATGGATCAGCCATGTCCTCCATCCCAGAACCTGGTTCAGTTGTTGCTAGGTTTGATGGATTTTTCACTGTGATGCAGGTATGACAACAGTCAGTGATTTGATTTCCTCATTCTCTGACATCTCATCCCTGTCTTCCACTTATGATCCTTCTTTATCATAGCTTGTTTAATTTAGAGTGAAATTCCCCAGGGGCAGCAGGTGGCTGCTAGTTCCTGTTTCTGGGGAGGGGATGGTGAACAGATGTGTTGAGAGGTGAGTGGAGGGGCCACAGCCTCTAACCTGCCTCTCCTGGTGTTTCTTCTTAATTGAGAAGTATTATGTGCAAAAAGGGTATTTAAAATTACCAAGTAGTACATTTGGAAGACGAGAGCAGGTGGTAACAATAATGTTGCAATATTAAAAAGTTCATGAGCATTTGGATAAATGTCTTTTTTTAATTTCTTTTGAGCATGAAACCCCAAAATGTTCTTGATAAGCAGCAGATAGTATGAATTGATTCCTGGAATAATTGTTTTCCTCTTCACCCTTCTCTTGTTATGTTGTTCTCTACCTTTCTTCCATTATTATTGACACCAAGTAGTTATGATCCATAGATTTCTTTTTACTCCAATAGAAATTATTTTTTCCCCTCATCCATTAAATATGTATTTTTTGCTTGATTCCGTAGAGCTTTTAATGTCATCCATTTTTTCCTGTGTGCTTACACTGGTCTCAGCGCGTAAGTGAAGGCTTGGAGTTCCTTCTCTCTAAATGAGGGTAGATCTTGCAGGTATTATTAATGTTGGTTTTGGGAACCATGGCAGTGCTGCAAGCATGGTAGTAACAGCAAAAAAAATCTCTTGGCAACAGAAAAGAGACAGTTTTTGTAATGCTTAGTTTCTTTTGAAGAAGTTGTTAGTTCTGGCTGTGATAGGTTTTAAATTTGCATGATCAGCTCCCTCTTTGTCTTGTTTGAGTGAATCAGGGCCTCACTTGATCATGTTGGTCAATTATTTGCAGTTGACTTTATGTCAGGTTTGCTTTGTAAGTCCGTACGAAGCACAGTGAGAGTGTTAGTCATATCTGTGATATTCCTGATAAAATGTGTTTTTAATATTCTTTGTTTCTGCCAAGTGAACATGGATGCTGTCTGGATGTTGTGTAGGCAGGCTGAGCCTTTGTATCTGCATTCACCATGCACAACCCTTTCTTAAAACCTTAGAGCATCTGGGGTCCTGGTTGTCATTTGATACGGGAGCACTCCTCTCCTTCGGCTTGGATGTCGGCCACAGAACTCAGACGATGTCAAATGATGAAAAAACACTCTCCCAGCAGCTTTGTCTGGCTCCACTGCTACTGAGCATTTGCCCGTGTCATGTGTGTTTTCCTCCTAAGTTGCGCTTGGCTTCCAAGTGGCTGCGTGCACTTCCCGTGTCAGTCGGGCAGAGAACGCGATCCAGAGTGTCCCAAACAAGCACCTGCTGAAGGATCCATGGCAGAGCAGCTGCTGGGCCTTTGGTCACCCAGTTACACTGTGTGCCTTGTAGGAAATATGATACTTTGGGTGGGGCACTATCCTTGGTTTTGGTGTACATGTCCTTGGTTTGAAGTCAGCCTGTGCTAAGCTCCATAAGTGTATTTTGCTTTTCTTTTAAACTGGTTCAGTTGTTGCTAGGTTTGATGGATTTTTCACTGTGATGCAGGTATGACAACAGTCCCTGACTTGATTTCCTCATTCTCTGACATTTTTTCTTTTAAAAAGGAGTTTAGTCTGGGATATACTTTTCCACTTTCTGTTTCTGAATAGCTCAGCTTTTAAATTTCTCTGTATGAAAATGACTTTTTACATGGTACCTTTACAACAATGCCCAAGCTCTCTTTCAGCCTTTTCTAGGATGCCAGCTGCTGGAATTTCATCAGGGAATGCAGCAAAGCTTTGGTAACCGAGATGCAGCTTTGCAGGAAGCACTTGTACATTTAATAATTGGTTCAGCAAAAGAATTTTTGAGACAGAGGACTTGGTTTATATCCATAGCAGACAGTTCCTCTTTTCTAGGGCTTACCTGTAAACCACCTTTTTAGTTAGATTGAATAGTCCTATGAGCTATTGAAAACCAGTAGCATCTCTGTACATTAACGATTGTGATTCACTCCAACGCAGTTCAAAAACAGGTGTTGAAGCTTCCTTTTTGCTTTCTCTTTAAAATTCAAGATCTGATTTAATGCTTATTCAAGTTCAATCCTTATTTCATAACTTGTTCTTTTCTGGGGTACAGATTTTATTTAAATCTTGTCCTTTGGATGTGTGGCACAATAAATGTGCACGTGTACAGTGGCTGCACTGTAAGCCTGGGGTGTGGGTGCTGCAGCAGGAATCTCAGTGTTGCCATTCCTTGCTCACTTGCTCCTGTGCACACTCCCCTTGAGCTCAGAGATGATTTGCCAGTTGGCCCAGTTATTGGTGGGCTGAGTTCAGTGTGTGTCAAAAAAAAAAGCAGGTAGGCTTTAGGCAGGCTTATTAAGTCCATGTGAATGCACAACCCATTTTGCTTGCCACAGGCAAGAAGAAGAGGTTGTACAACTGCTACTGAAGAAAAAAGCTGTACCTTCTTGCACTGCAGTAAATAATTTCTCTGTTAGAGCATTGAAGCAGGTTGCATTATAAACCAGCTAGCCTTGGAGGCTACACTAAATAAGTACGTGTACTGAAATATATATTCCTGAATAGAAATAGATACAGAAAACTAAATTTTTAGTATTTTAACAAGTCAACAGATAGAGGCCAGACAGTTAGTTTAAATTACTGAAAGTAATTACTTCTATTATTTGTTTGTAGATATGTATGTATTACTATGGAAACAGTGAGCTCTCTCATTCTTCT
Source organism: Pachycephala philippinensis (assembly GCA_013397055.1). NCBI lineage: Eukaryota > Metazoa > Chordata > Aves > Passeriformes > Pachycephala > Pachycephala philippinensis. The sequence goes on along the minus strand of VWZT01009436.1, from coordinate 142,809 downwards.
TGTTTCTTGTTATAAGAAAAAATATTTTGCTTAAATGGTTCCTTACTGGTTTATGCATTTGATTTTTACTTTGAGTTAGTGATTCAAAGAAATATGCTTAAAAGTTCTTAAGTATGTGATACTGAAAGTTAGATTCTTTTTCCTGCAGTCCTTTGTGCTATGCTTTTCCACAACCGTTTTGCCTTTTTTCCAGACTTCTGGAGGTCTTTTCTAGCACTTTTGTTTGCAGCACTTCGTAAGGCAGTTCAGTGATGACTGTGATATTAATTTACAAAAACATTGAAACAAAATCTGCTTTCAAAAATACACATATGGCCTTTTTGCATGAGGGTGACACTGGTGACATGCTTCCTTTTCTCACTGCTGCTTCCCAAGAGAATTTCCTGCTGGACCAGCTTACGGGCAATAATTTATTATTGCTTCATGTTGTGAGCCACCAGCTCAGTTTCTGTGGCACAGAGATCTGTTCTAAACATGGAAATGAGAAAAGTGCCTAGGTACTAAAGAGCAAAGCCTGCTCGTTCCCCAGTTTTTGGCCTTTCCCTGCTTCCCTTTCAACTTCAGTATTTATTTCCCCTGACTAAGTAACAAACCTTTTGTTCCTCTTGCCACACAACAACATCTGGAAGCCAAAATATTTGACCTTTTGGATGTTTTTTATCACCTTTTTATGTATCTGTTCATACTGTGAACCTTTAAAACCTGACCCAGAGCCTCCTGGGGTCAGTAGGACAGTTCCTGTTCTCTCTGGAACATTTTGCATGGTGTCCTGAGAACAGTCACCCTTTCTACTGCACCTCAGCCCTTCTACTGCCCTTTTAGTTGTAGCTTGTTGTGTACTGTGGGCTGAATTCTAAATAACATCATGTATTTTCTTCACCACAAATGCATAAGCCAATACTTTTTTTTACAGTGCTTTTCATGGCAACTTTCTATTGAGTTGAATATTGTCGTGCACTCTAAAGAAAATCACAACTTGTAGCAGGAATGAAACTGTAATCAGAAGTCTTGGATTTACTTTGTGTTAAAAGAGGATCTTGATGTTTTAAGAGAAATTCAACATTACATATTTTAGGCCTACATTTATAGGATTAGTATATATCCATGAAATTTTGGAACAGTGTTTTGATGCGTATGTGACTAGATTCTGTGGTACTGCTAAGTGCCACTCTGGGCTTGAGGACAGTTAAAAGAAAAGAGAGAAGAAAAATATACATAAAACAACAATGGATAGGATATATGTAATTTCCTTCCATGAGAAGGTGAGCAGTGCAACCTTAAGAGGTGATGTTGAAGCTGTGAGGGTCACAGTTACACGCTGTTGGCCATGGAGGCAGAGCTGTATGAGACCAAATGAGTATAACGTGTGGCACCATTTGAGGAATAGGTACAAATTTCTTTGTGGTCTGTTGAAAATTTTTATTTCCAAAAATGGTACCTTCAGAACTGGAAAGAATATTTCTGATTTCTTTCTTTGCTGCATGATGGAATAAACCACATAAAACCCCACAGCGACTCATCTATAGATACACATATATTTCACTTAATGTTAACATTAAACGGATAATATTTCTTATACTGGATGTAGTCAATGCTTTCCCACCAGAGGTAGCAGCAGTGGTTCCACTTCCAGCTGTTGTCCTCAGAAAAGATTAATGAGGTCTACTAAAGTGCTTAAACCCATACCAAAAAGAAAAGACTCTTCTTTGTCTCTTTTTTAGACTCCTTCCTGTCCTTACCTTTAGTTAAAACCTTTCTATAAAATTTTCAAATAGATTTTTCAGTCCTTTATCATCTTAAACGCCTTGTCCAGATGTTTTCTGTGATAATGATACTCGGGGAGCTGTGCTATTCCTGACCACAGTGCTCTCCTAGTAACAGTACTATTTTTATTGATATTTTTGCTAGTAAGCCCTTATGCTTCTCTTGTGTAATATACCATTAGTGGGGCTATAAATGTAATGACAAAGCCAGAAAGCCACAATTACACAGTCCTCTTTTTTTTCAGATGTTTTGACAGAGCTCATGTCTGTCCTGTTTGTTAGTGAAATGTTCAAGCAGAAGGAGCATTAGTAGATTTGCTGCCAAAATCAGTTAAAATTAGCTACTTCAGTATGACTTAGCAGTTGTACAGTCAGACATCAAGAGCATGTACCTTTAAAGACATGTTTATGTGAAATCCTGCATTGCAAAAGATGCCCAAGCTTAGGAGCAGGTCAGTCCATCTTTTTTCACCTTCGTCTGCCCTCTGCTATATAATCTCAGCCTGTCAGCATTCCTGCCATGCTGTGACTGAGCAGAGAGGGCCTCTTATCAAAGTCAGTGAGCAGCTCTCGTACTAAATTTTCAGCAGTGGCCATTGGTGGTCAGCCTGTGGGTGTGACAGAAGCAAGGTCAGAGGGGCTGGTGAGCAACAGGTGTAAAAGTTGCCTGTACATTAATGATCCTCAGCAACCAGTCAAAGATGTTCAGTCTCGATTTTACTGGGTTAGATTTTATGACTTGAACATTACAGTCAAAAGCTCCAGCTTGAAAGATGGACTGTGAATAGCAGGGTGTTTTCCAGCTGTGGAATATCTAACAAAAGGAAAAGCATGTAGGTTGTAGGGAGCTGTGGAGATCATTTCATCCAGCCTCCTTTTTGAAGCTGGACTGTTCCCAGCACATCCCAGCAGCCATGTTTTTGTCTGTGGGAGTCCAGAAACCCTTCAAGGACAAGAGTTTGCACAGCCTCTGTAGGTGACCTCAGGGAGCGGTGAGCTGCTAGCCAGCCTTTGTTCACAAGCAAAATGGAGCATAGTTAATTCAAGTTCTGCCTGCAGAGACACCGAGATTAAATGTGGAAAGTATTTGCATAGCAGGATTTTGTATAAGTAGGCCTCCTCTCTTTTCCTGATGCTGCTGTAGTTTTCCTTGTGCTTCAGCTCTGCTTTACTGTGTTTGACTTTTGGTAAGAGACTTGCCTCACAAGTACGTGATATTCTGAGAAATTTTCTTAAATACCAAGCCAAAAATGTCTTCAGAATAGTTAAGAAATTACTTCTAAAATGATCAGCAGGACCAAAACTAGTAGCATTTTTAGGACTCTACTTTTAGTGAAGTTAATAAGTATTTTTTTCCACAGTCTGTGTGATTTTGTAAGCAACGAATTTTTATTAGCAAATTATTAAGTACACAGTACATACCTACTGGAATGGCCTCAGTAAAAATGGAAGGTTTTAGTACAATCAGGAGCTGAGGAGAATATTCATGCTTCTTACCTTAGGCTGTGGTCCCTCAGTGGTTGTTGGGAAGGTGAGAGTGCCTCCAGAGGCATGAGGTAGGATTTCTGCCTGTTGAGACCCTCATGGTGTGGATGTGAAATGCTCCTACCTCTGCCTTTCTATGTGTACTACTGATTTTATACTGTTAAGTTTCATCTGCTGCTTTTACTGTGTTTCCCAGTTGTTCCAGAGTGACACTGTGAATCTGCAATTAGCAGTTTTTTCTACCTGGGCACTGAGCCCTCGCACCTCAGTGGTTCAGCTGCGCAGGTCAGAGCAGTGGTTGTGTTAGTCCATGGAGAGAGCTGACATCCTCCAGGCAGTGACTCAGGGTACTGGGATGACTTAGCCTGAATGGGGCTGTCGTTCTGATTCACCCTCCAGAGGAGCCTCTTTCTCAGTTTAATACAGAAAGAGCCTTACAGGTGGCAGGTAGGTGTTATATTCCCTTTGGTGTCTGTCAGCAATTTTCATAATTGCATAAACACCCATGTGCTACAAGGCTAGTCATGAAAAGAAAACTAAAACAGTTCAAAAACTGGGGGTCAAAAAAAGATGAGGCAGACAAGCAGACTGGGAGATTATCCTGAAAAATTCTGAAATACCCCTTGTGGTACCCTCACTGCCAATTGCCAGCTTGCAGTGCACCATCCTGGCAGAGCTGTGGCTACCCAGACTAACAGATCCTGGGATGAATGGAAACATAACCATGAGGTAAAAGCCAAGAAATTGTTTTCATCTTGGTACACTGAACATTTAAAATTTCGTTAGAGCCACACGTTTAATTCCAGAATCCTCATTTCTTGGTGGAAATTCAGAATATCTACAGCCTGAATACTGGTCAAGGGAACCTTAGGAGGAGATGAATTTTGAACAGTGAAATAGGGATCAGGCAGGAACTGGACAGTTCAGTGTCACAGGAGTGCCTAACTCGATCTGGCAGCTAGAAGTGGGAGTAAAAATAAGTCAGTACTTCCTCAGCAAGACCATCATTAATTATTTAGATGTGTTATATAAGGAGGTTATATAGTCAATGTTTTTTGAAGCCTTTAGGAAAAGGCAGTATTTTTTTAAAGAAGGTTCTAAGGCATATTTTAATGAACCTTCTAAAGTATCTGTGCTGAGAAAATTATTACATCCCAACAACAGCCTAAAAGTCTACAAGAATAAGCATTTTTGTCAATTGTTAAAGAGTATTATTATCTTTAACACTGTTGTTTATATTTTGACTTTACTATTTCAGAGTTAGTCAGGGCATGCAAATGTCAGAATGCTCTAAGCAACTTTCCTGATTGTTTGTTTGAGGAGACACTATCCCGTGCTTGGTTTTGAAACTTGGCAGGCATGTCTGATCTGGGAGAGGGCTTGGACATAGAATTTCAAATGATGAAATCCAGCTGATGTTCAAAGGAAAAGCCTATTCCCAGAATGCTCCTAGGAGGCCCCTGTGAAAAAAAAGACACTATGAAAGAAAGCAATGGAAGTCGTGTGTTACAAATTCATGTCATTTTCTCTCTTGTGCAAGTAAATTCAGGCAAGATCAGAAGTACAGGCTTTCACAGCACTATTTTCCAGCTTCCTCTTTTTTGTCTTCCTGATGCTGATGTGCCTGAGAAGGTAAATCAGGTCTACCTGTATTCCTGAGAAGTCTGGACCTGAAGTCCTTACAGGGGCAAAACTCCTGTCGAGTTACAGGGTTGAATCCTTAACTGACCTTGCTGAAAACTATATGCACATCGTATCTTCCGCAGACAGTGAATCCCATTGTGGGCTCATCTGCTCCTGTTACCCACCTTTTTGAGAGAGATTCCTTATCTTGGCCCCTTTCTAGGCAGGTGGAGGTCTTCACTTCCTTCCGTCAGAGTTGCCAGCAGGGTTTGGGAGGAGCCACAGGTCTGAGGGAAATAGTGAGTGCACCGTGCTGCAGTCACATCGTTCTGCTTGGAGAGGAGCAGAGGAGTCGCTGCAGCAGTGAGCAGGGAGGGTGGTCAGACTGAATGGAGATGGAGGGGGAGTCAGCTCCACGTCAGGGTCTGCAGGGAGGTCTGCTGCTCTCCTCTGGGGAGTTCACCTACAGTATTAAATACAGATAAATAGCCTGTTACGGTTTCAATAGCAGGAAAGATGAAGGTAGGTGCAGGCAAATTTGGCTGGCAATGAGCTGCCAGAGAGCACCTCACTCTTCACCAGGACTTTTCCTTGTGCCAGGAGGGTGAGCTGTGGATCAGGTGGATCCCCCCAATGTACAGCAGAGCTTTTCTTGCTTTCATGGTGAGCACCAGCGTTTCGTAGGCAGCTCTTACATTCTGTGGTAGTAAACATTCTGATTATTCAAAAGGCTGACAAAGAAAAATCTTTCTCTGCAGCTTGCCCTAGTTCTGGAAAATTTATAATTTTGTTCATGTTTCTGGATAATAGTAGTAGAAGGATTAGAAGTTGTACATTACATAAAAAATAACAAAGGATCAGAGGAGAGGGAGTACAATAAAATCATTCATTTACTGCAGCTGGAGTGGGAGTGCTCACCTGGTTATTGGTGTATCTAATGGTTACAAGGGGTATGAGAAGAGAAGAGCTGTTCTTCTTTGTGCCAGGCTCATTTGTTCTTTTAAAAAATGCCCTGTTGCAATGAAAGCTGAAGTTCTTAACAGTAAAACAAGGATATGTAGATATGACATAATCTGATGGTACAGTCACCAGTATGATATCACAAGCAATGTTGGGGGACTGGTAAATAAAACATTTTTTATGCTATTTTAGTATGCGTTCTTTAGCTACCTTGTTTCCTAATTGCAGTCAGTTTTACACATTTGGGGTTTTTAATGCCCCAATTTTTAACGCTGTAGTTTAGTTCTTTCATTGTCCAAAGTTTTATCAGCTCCTGTGGTTCTTCCAGGCTGCATCTCTATAGTTTTGGGAGCTACTTCTGCATAAAGTCTCCCATATAAAACAGAGACCTGTGCAGGTATTGCAGTAACTTTATTGGTGGAGAGATAAGTGAAATAGTTTCTTGTGGGTTTGGGGGAGAGGTTTTGGGAGAGGGGTTTGCTTGGGTTTTGGTTTTTTGTTTTGAGGGGGTTTTTGTTTGTTTGGGGATTTTTTGTTGGTTTTCTTCTAACATAAAGTTTGGGAACTAATGCCACATACAGAAATATCTAAGTGGAGAAGTCGTAATTAAAAACAAACTGCACAAGTTGTCACTTATTTCTGAATATATTTGATTATAAATGTTTGTGTGCTTCTAAAGAGAGGATGCTTTGGACATGGGTAAAGGAGCTACTTGAATTCAGTCCAGAAGCTCACTCAGTGGTGCTGATCCACTGTCCTGCAGGTAACTCTCACTCAGCCTGCAGAAGAGACTCTAAATGTTGGAGAAAGGGAAAGGGATGCTGATCTGGGAGGAAATGGCCACCTTCTCTCTTCTTTGTGTTGAGTTACATTGTGATGTTGATGGGAATGGAAATGATAAAAAGTAAACAGAAGTCATGTGGGCAGCAGTCCTGCTTTAGTCAGGATGAATATGGGGACAGGCTGAACAGCTAATTAGCAGTTTTCTCTTTTGTGTGGTTTGCTAGGGACTTATTCTGAGTTGCAGAAGGCAGCAGCAAGATGGCAAAAAGAGATGCTTTTTGGCTTAATTGGGATGATTTGAAAGAATTAAATATGATTAAGCTGGATTAGGTGCCTTGTACTGTTAGTGGCCTTTGTGCCCTGGGAGGTGTTTCTGGCAGTAGCTGGGTTGCCCCTTGGCTTGGCATCATGCCCGGCACTTGGCAGAGGCCTGGGATGCAACACCTCGGGCTGCTGGCTGCTCCTACAGCCTCATGCATACAGCTTGCTCTGGACAGGCAGCACCTGTGGGTACCTTGCTCAGGACTGAAGGCAGGCCATGGGGAAATGAGAAGCAGAATATTGGAACAAATGAGTAAGGGTAGAACTGGCAAGGCATGAAGGAAAACCGGATCACATGAAAGGATGAAGTTTTTCTACTGTATTGAGGGAGCAGTAGCTAACAAAAGCAAAAGCTGTTCTTTCCTGCAGAGGGGAGATAGGCAGAAAGGTATTAGATAGATACGGGGTGTCCCTTCTGCCTCATAAATGCACAGTCATACACTGACTTTTAAATCAATATGCCCATGCAAAGCTCAGTGCAAAATGAGACTTGACCTACATTATGAACAGGGTGGAAGAGGTAAGTGCAAAATGGTCATGCAAATTATTTGGCTCAGTTGCAGGTATTTCTGTGGGTTTCATGTTAGGTAAAGATAATGCACCAAGAGAAGAGTGCAATTGCATCGTTTAGATGGGAGCTTTCATTTTGTCCTGGGAAAGAACAATTAGATTTCTCCAGGAGAGTCAGAGTAGTGTGTTTGGTTTTGTTGTGTATTAATTAAACCACCAATACTTTTAGGGGAACTGCAGTTACTCCAGATTACATGGGACGTGATTAAATGAAGTGGAGGTTTGATATGTGGATTTCATTCAAAATCAGACTTCTTACTTTGCATTCAGTTGTTAAGAGCTGGAGTGTTTGTATCCCTGGAGATCAGGAACCTCGGTCTGTTCCCAAGGTGGCTGCTAATGCCCTGGAGTGCAGGGAATTCAGCTTTAAACAAAAGCAGTCTGTGTATAACCCACTCTCTTCAGAACCAGGTACCTCACAGCCACTTGTCAAGAATGGAAGAGTTCTATGATCATGGCTGCTTTTAAAGAAAAGATAATTTTGAGGAACCTGTATTAATTCCAGTTAAATGAAATTCCTGACTGTGTGCATGTGGGCTGTAGGTTGTTGTCTTATTCAGATATGGGAACATTTCTTTGAAGGAGAGCATGTGGCCCATGCTTGCTCTGCAGCCAGTGTGCACTACACATTTGTGTCTCGTGTGTATCTTCATGCTGCAATATTCCCTAACCTTGCTAAAGGAATTCATCTTAGACAGGAATTTCCATTATGTAGACCCTGATTTTGTATTTTGTCAGACTGAGCAAAACAAGTCTTGCCCTTTTAGCCTGCCATGAGGTATTCAAGACTTCTTCACAAAATGGGTGAAACAAATAGCTTCTCACCAGGTTTCAGAGCCAAGCTTGTACGTATCACTTACTGTAAAGAGTTGTAGTTCAAGCACTTTTTCTTTTGTTCTGCTAGCTTCATATACTTATTAGTTAGAAATGTTGCTGTTTTCCCTTTTCTCTTCAGATGACACTGGCTGTCCTAGTAGCCAGTCAGTATCTCCAGTTAAGACTCCTTCTGATGCTGGAAACAGTCCAATCAGTTTTTGCACTGGTAGCGATGGAGACTTCTCCAGGAAGAAATTCAGTCCAGGGTCAATGAGTGAAGGGAATACGCAGCTGGCTCGGTATAAGAAGGAGACAAAGACAAGCCTTGTGAAGCCTGGTGAGTATAATTCCTTTCATGTCCTTAATTACACTTTCTAATTGACTGGTATATTTACAGGTGTCTACATACACTGTGTGTGCCACCTGTGATACCACTAATGCTGATAGTAAATAAAATAGTTGGCTTCTTTCTGTGGAGCCACCTGAAAGACAAGAAAACACTATTGTTACTGTCTTTTTCATGAAAATATAATCAACTGACATCTTCACTTTCTTTTATGAGGCTCGATGGTGATGTCAAATAGCTGAAATGGATTTTATTCTGTTTCACAGTAATTGCACACATATTTCACTGCCCAAAGATAAATTACTCTTAATATGAGAAAAAAGACTGGTGATGTCCTTAGATATATTGTTGGATCCTGCCTGAAGTTTCTGCTGCCAAGCTCTGATAGCTCTGGGGATACAAGAAGTCAGACCAAGGCAAGAGGACAAGGCAGCCTGTGTGTGGGAGCTGGGCAGATTTGGACCTGTACTGCAGTGGCTGGATCAGGAGTGTATCTCCAGTGCCTCAGGCTAATGGGTCACCTTGGGCCACTAGCTAAATCAGCATCTGCTTGTCACACATCCAAGAGTAAATACCCAGGTGTGCCATTGGTTCCTGTAATTTTAGTAGAGTAGATATAAAATGTTTTATATCATTTGATTCATGTACAGGCAGCTCTTGATTACAAATGGTCAGGATATTTGTGCTGCTATTTAGTTAATCATGGAGACAGAGTTGGCCCTGTGCAGAGCCAGCTGCAGAACTGATATGGCTTATGCACTCAGGTACCTCCTGGCTATATTGTTTCCAGAGTAATTTTACCTCTGGAAGCAATTTAAATACTTTCATGAAAAGCCAGCTCAGATTTGCCAGCATCATGTTTAATCCAGAAACAGTAGAGAATCTGTTGCAAAATCTCTTCACTGGCTTGGTCATTGGAAGGGCTGATCAAGTCTGACTTACCACTATCCCTGCAAGTTCTTTGGCTCGTTTCATAGCACCATGTTACGTGAGTGTTCCCAGTCTCCCACTGCTGTGCATAATGGGTGATAGGTAGTATTTTTTACAAGGTTTGCAGTGAGTGTGGTATATGACAGTCAAATCTGCAGCTGTGGCTACCACAACCATTTTGTTTGTGAATATGAATGGCACTTAGCAAAATGTGAATAATGAATGCAAAAGTTTTTTTCTAATGAAGAGACCTATACTCATGGAGAAGAGTTATGCACCTTTTTCAATTAATCACTTCACTGTTTTCAACTTTAAACTTAAATTGTCTTATAATATGAAGTTATTCGCCTTTTGCAGTAATCAGCAACCAGGTCTGTTTTACAGAGTACTTCTAAGTTCCTCCTGCCAAATATCTCACGCTTTTTTCGTGGAAAGCTGTTCCAAATCACATCATAGGCCGTGTGCGAGCTGGCACAAGTGAGGGACATTTCAGGCATGGACGCCAGGGGACAGCTGGGGTTTATTTTCTTCAGTGTTGGCCACAGGGGTTAATGTGATTTTCTTCCATTGCTATCTCTTGGCTTCAGGTGGGCCCAGTCTCCTCCCCATGTCCTACTTGCACAGGAATTTCTGGTGCAAGTAGAAAGATGTAGCCATTGTGCAAAGAGGAGGCATCACCATGTAGCAAAACACACAAAGAGTAATAGGGGATCAGTGGAAGGGAAGTGGGATATGGAGGAGAAGAACAGCAACGTGTCCTTGTCATTCATAAAAGACATTGTGTGTAATTTTCTCTTTTCCAAAAGCTCTTCTTGATTTATAGAGAGTATATCTACTTCATATTAATCTGAAATGGCTTGTGACAATAACCACATAGCAGGAGTCAGATATGAGAGCCAAAAATCCAGCCTACCACTATTTTTTACCATGTCCTGCACTAAATTTTTTACACAAATGCATCAATCACTGTGCACCTTCAAAATTTCTGTCATTTTGCTGAAAATCTGTGTTTCCAGGATTGTTTTCTTGCAACATGCTGCATCTCAGAAGAAACACTTACACAAATATTTAGATAATTCAGGAAATGTCAGAAAGGGATAGCACTGAGAATGAACCCTGGGATGTTTTTAGGCTGTTCCCAAGCTCTGATACTTTTCTGCTTCTCTAGTAGCATCACTTCATCTTTCTTTTCTGTACTTCAAAATACAAAATGCACATAGCTTTTTTTTTCTCTAACAGCCTAAGGCCTTGTTATATGAATCTAAGCCATCTTCACCTCTTGAAGTATTAACAAAATAGATTTGGCTATCATTCATATTTTATGTAGTTTGCATAGAGAACCATACATAATCCGGGAATGCTCTTGATAAACCTCTAAAATATTTATAATCATGGAGAAATTATTCATTGGAGAAAGATGAAAATGGTTTTTATTGTGCATTAAATCTGAATCATGGCAGTGTAGAAGTGAATTTGGCTTAAAACCTGTGCCTGCTTTCCCAGGGAAGGATGGAGATGGCAGGAACATTAAGGAAGGTAATAGAACATCCACTCTCAGAGATAGTTACAAGCCTTTTAATTTCTGGATTTTAGAAGTTGGTCCTTCTTTTAGATGGGATTCATTTATACAATATTAAAAGCAATACAAAATGTGTTGCAGAAAATGCCTTCACAAAAAGGCACAAAAGGGCTTAATTAACGTTGGTCTTAGTTTTGTATCAAGATGCTGTGCTGAATGCTACAGTTTTTGTAATTGAATAAACAGGACCATAAGCACTTCTACATGTTCACATTCTTGTTTAGTCCTCCTAGAAAAATCCCTCCTGAATTCCTGTAGTTCATGTCCACATCCTGTTGAGAACCGTGGGAATATTTTTGCTTCCTTTGACAGTCGTTCTCATCTTCTTTTTTGACTTCCATGAGAATGCTTAGTGGAAGGATTCAAAATCTGCCTCTGCGAGCAGCAAAGTACTGATAAACTTTCAAAGACATGGATAAAGAAAAGAATCTTTAGCAGAAGTTGTGCCAATAACTTTTAGAAGTCTTGCATGTTTAAACTAACACAGACATATTTAAATCTCTGTGAGCATCAGAATTTGAGAAGGGCATCTGATCAGCTGTGTCCAGCATTTCTGTAAAGTTCTGGTCTTCTTGCTTTTGGTGTTACAGGCACACTTGGGACAGTGTACTGAATGTTTGCTGTTGGAGCTGTTTCTTAGAGCCCATGGAATTGCTGAAGTTTCACATTAAATTATTAAGACCTAAGAAAAAGCATTAAGGCTGTCCCAGACCTTTTAGGATCCTGCAGAGCAGAGGTGTAAACACCACTGCACAGAAGGAGCCCTAGGTGAGCCCCAGCTGGGGTCAGCTCCCAAACCTTGTAGGGACTGGCTGTCTGTCATTCACATCTTGGTACAGTAATAAATATCCCAGGTAGCAGAAGACTGTGCAGAAAAGTGGTTTGGTTTTTTTATTTCACTGCTAATAAAACATCTGTCCATTTATTACTGAATCTGGATAAAATAGCAGTATTTTGGATTTCAGTGTAGTTGAACTGCTAAGGATTATGTTTCAAGAAGGATCATCACTGGGATGATCCTGGGAGTTTGGACATTAAAACTTTTTCTGTTCAGATTAATGGGAAGATCTCAGAGGCTTTCACGCCACAGAGTACCTGCATTTGTTGGACAGTAGGCAATGAGCACAAATTGAAAACATGAAATTCCGTCTGGACACAAGAAAACACTTTTTTTTGTCAGACACTGGCACATGTTGCCTGGTGAAGTTGTGGAATCTCCATCCATGGACATATTCAAAACTCAGCTGGATATGGTCCTGGACAGCCTGTTCCAGCTAGACTTGCTTGAGTGGGGACTTGGACTAGGTCGTCTCCAAAGGTCCCTTCTACCTCCCAGTGATTCTGTAATCCTGTGTTGCTGGACTTTTTTTTCCTTTAAATAGTGCATCAGCCATATCTGTAGTTAAGTAGTTGCAAGGCACAATTTGTGTTTCTCCTGCCCTTTCTTGGCCACTTAAGTTTATAAAAGTGAAAGTATATTAAAAAAAAAGAGTCTTTTAACAATCACTATTCAACTAAAAATGTCATTTAACTTCAAGACAAAGTAAGTAATCGTGTACTCAACATGTGTTTCCTACTTTTTCCTGGTGAATTTATTAAGTCGTGATAAATGAGCCTTGGGGTAGGGTGTCCCAGTGTGAAGAGATTCATCTTTGAAGGCTTTAGGACTATTAGGAGTTTTAAGAGAGACAGGTGGAGCAGAATGTATTGCTCTTGGTTGTGAGAATTCAATATGTGCAGGTGCTTTTTTAGTCAGTGTTGGAGCTGATAGTGAGCAAAAAGGAGGCAAGGGAAATTACCCTGGACAACTGGAAATATTAAGACTAGAGCTTAAATAAGCCAAACAGATCAGAGAAGAAATGCAAGTGTTAGCTGCAAAATATGTTTTATCTGTTAAAACTGTCTAGTTTTTAAAACATAATGCTCTTCCTGAAGTTTGGGGGTTTTTATTCTTTTTTTAATTGTCTGGTGTGTGAGGACTAGATTCCCAGGACACTAAATGTCCAGGAATTTACTTATGGGAGTCCCCTGTGAAAGCAAGGAGTAGTGACTAGTTAATCCATTAGTGTAAAATTAGCAGATAAATTAATCCATATGTGTCTATATTCTAAAGGCAGTCACTCTGGTTATTTTAAAAACAAAGCATAAAGGCTCAGATTTAGGTTATATTCCTGATGTCCGGCTGTGTTATTTTACAGGTCTTTTGTCAACTCACTCCCTCATTTCAGTATGACAGTGTGGGAATAGCAGTGTCTGACTCTGATGTGTGCGTGTATGTGCTTACTTGAAAAACATGAGTTAATGTGTAAGTTCTGTGAGAGGACTGTCTTAGAGGTAATTCTGGAAATTTATTTCACTGTCAGGAACTTCTTTCTGATTGCATACTTTTGTAATGATAGGACTTTGTTTTATCTTGGAAAGTTTGATGAAACATTAGAAAGACATGTTTTACCAGCGCATTTATCCAAGAGCATTGTGTCTGGTATTTGTATGACTTTTCTTTATTCTCTGTACCAAATTTCTGCAAGCAGTAGGAAAATAATAGATCTGTTGTCCCTGTTGTTCAAGAACAACAGTACAGAATACAAAAACCAAGTTACAGAATGTGCTAACTTGAACAATTCCTATGGCACACAAAGAAATTCATGAATCTTTTTAACTACTGGCCAGGACATCTACCTATTATGTTGAAACACTTCTCAAAATGCTAATGGTGTACTGTGTATTCTAACGCAAAGTCACACTGTTTGGTTATTTGAAAAAAAAAACCAAACAAACCAAAACCAATGGAAAGCCTGTATTTGGAGATAGCAAACTCCCTTGACTGATTCTTAAAATAAATTGGCATTCTTCATTTTAAAAGCAGAATCACACAAAGGTAAGAGAAATAAGAAGACTGGTGTCTGTCTTTGTGCTGTAACTTATTTAACAGCACTTCCTAACCCACATTCCAAGACTGCCACTTTTCTTGGGGGAGGGATAATTAAGAACACGGGTGTGTCAAAGAACATTTAACCTGGTTACAAATGCAATATTTAATCAGTGAACACTATGTTCCCATCTTGCAACCAGTGATAACCATACGTGAGTGGTGAAATTGGGAAATTCATGCTTCCATTCCTAGGAAAATTCAACTACTTAGATATGTGGCTGATGTTACATGCATAAGAATGCTGAAATTAGGAAATGAGTTACACCAGGTTCAGTGTACTTTAAATAATTGATCATAGAACGAAAAAAACAGTTCTGAAGATGGACCAAGTGAATTGAGTTGACACCAAATGCTGGAACATCTTGCCTATGACTGACCATTAGTCCTCCCCTTAAATTACTTGAATTAATAATAAGGAATCTCTTGATCTGACCATGTTTATTGGTAAGTGTAGAGCATAGATTCTCTGACAGGTGCAGAGAAGCTTGCAAGTGAAAAGAGGAAGAGCAAAAGCCCAGGTTCCCTGAGTAACTTAAACCAGATGAGGGGGGCTTTAACTTGAGCATTAGGTCCTTAAGCCACTCGATATTTGGCAAAGAGCAGATACACAGTGGTCAATTACTTGTGCTTCTGGAAAACTTCTGATCTTTTTTTTAAAACATCACCTTGTCAATAAAAAGGGAGGAAGCATCTTTCTTAGATGTAAGCACATGCTTTGAATGTTTCACTTCTATCACACATCTGGTAGCAGCTACTATAACCATCCTGACATTCAAATCCAACCGTATGCAACATTTGCTTCCTGTACAGTTTCAATCACACTCTTCTCCCTTTATTATATGTGTATTTCATAATTTCATTTGTGACACTGAAGTTTCTGAGATCTTCTCTATTACAGAATCTAACAAACACAGTTGTGGCAGTTCTTGACCCTATTCCTTTTCCTTTGGCTTTTCTTCTTTCTCTTCACCTTTCATTTTGCACCCACACAAAATAGCTGCTGCTGATTTTCTAAATAAAAAATGTTTCTGGATAATAATTCTGTATGCACTGAGTCCTCCTGCATATTTTACTGTTTTAATTTCATGTCTGTTGCTATGGAGCTGTGTAGATTAGCTTGCCTGACCTGCCAGCACAGGGAGTTATTAAGGCCTTGGTTCTGCGGGTCCCAGAGGAGCAGGATGTGCTCTGAGGGGGATTCACATGCACATCTCACCCTCCAGGAGCGAGGACACCGTGTCTGGGTTCCAGCCTGGGCCCTCCTCAGAGCTTGTGTCCTGGAGTTGAGCCCAGACGGGCATCACCCTGCAGAGGTTTGGTGGCTGTAGCAGTGAGGTCTGGAAGGTGGCCACCCTGTGAGGTTTGGCGGGTGGTAGTGGGGTGCTACTGCTGCAGGTCTGGCATTTGCAAAGCCCAGCCTCCCCCGCATACTCTGGGATATCCGGATTCTTATGGACACTTTGAATATTTCCTTCTAGCTGGGTCAACAGATCCAGTGCAGCCAGTAGATCCCACTGGTTGGAGCTCCTCTGTCTGGCATAAACCCCTCACCTTTTGTGATTCAGAAGAGGTGAAATTTGAATCTAATTGTCTCCCTAGAGAACCTTCAGTAGCTGTGGGCTGCAGATGGGGTCTGACTCTTTCTCTGGTCTGAGTGCCTGGTTCCATTGCTCAGGGGATATGGAACAGCTTTAACAGGTGAACCTGCCATTTCCCTTCCAGGGGTTACAGGAGCTGTTTTGGAGGTAAGCGACATGTGAATTCATGGTCTTCATCCAAGCTGAATAGAGAAGAGATGGCCCCTAATTTAGCTGACCTCAATTCCCAATTTGTGGTGTAGGGAATAATTATCTCTGCCTTCATGAGTGCACTAAGGTCCTATTTTGTTTTAAAGGAGGTAGAACAAATGAATTTGGTGGATCTGGTGTGTGATCTTTCTGACCAACTATTAAAGCCTTTACTTTAGGATTCACTGGTTATGTTGACTGAGAATGGGACCGAGGTTGGCTCAGACATGGGAGACTTGCACATTTTAGTCAGGTGAATCCTACCCACATCTCCTGTGTCCTCGTCAGGCCTCTGACACCTCTGCTGTTGGCTCTTACTGAAGGCAACCATAGTCTCTGTGGCTTTTCTTTCTCTTTTTTTCCTTCGTTTTTTTAATGGAAAGGGAACTCGTTCTTAGACATTCAGCTGTGGAAGAAAGTTTGTGCTTGAAGAGCACACATGGACCTTCAAGTAGCTCTAATTAGATGCTTTTTCCTCTTCTGTTCATCCCTGATAAGCTTAGGCACTCTCCATTTGTCCTTTTTATGAGGGCTGCTGCCCAAGCTGCCTAGCTTTGCACAGGGAAATTCTGAATCCCATTTTCCACTATGGATTCACAGAAATTAAATATTTTTAGGACTAACTAAAGTCCTAAAGCTAACTAAATCACACTGAACTAAGTGCTCTGTAACTTCTGAAAAATAATACTGGAATATAACCAGAATATAAATATTTAAGCAAAAGATGGTTAGAAAGGTAGGTAAAAATTATTAGCATAGCAATATTTTTTTAGTTTAGATTTATATATATTTTACATTTAAACTTTTAATTTAAACAAATTTGCTTGAATTGGTGTGGAAAACATGTTCAAATAGCCAAATATTTCTTATAAACATAAATAAGCAAAATAGAAGCTACAAGTAGTGCTTCAACTTTGAAGCGTTTCATAGTATTTAACACAAATCTACAAATTCCTGTTAAAATGCCATAGAAAAACAATCTTTTAATGCTGTGTCACAAATTTTATAATCCAGCTGCTTCTAAAATATTATTTTAGATGGTGCAGAGTAGAGACATAGGCAATTAGTGGGTGGGCCGTAGGCTCTCAAGACATATATTTCTTTGTTCAGAAGACTTGTAGGCTGCAGCAAGTGCCCAGATGTCACAGCAAAAATAGAAGATCCAAAAAAGAAGCCGCCAAATTCTAAACGAGAAATTGTCAGGTAAAAGCTGAAAGCCTGAGTCCCACCTGTCCTACATAGTGACCTGCCCAGCTCTGGGCTGGTGCCACAGGCCACCTGCAGTTCAGGGCCTCGGGCAAAGATCTGCAGTTACATACCTCCTTCTTTATAAAAAAATAAAAGAAATAAATAAAAGGATGTCCTTGTTGCTTAGTTCAGTAAAGGAAAAAGAAACTTGGATTTAGATCTCTTTGTGTGTCTTTTGGGGGATGGACTTCAGCACAAAGGAGAGGAGTGCCCTAATCCAGAGCTGCCGGGCAGGCTGAGGGGATGCAGGGTGTCTGCTCCCAGGGAAGCTGTTCCACTTTATTTAGTTACTCTTTTACTGGGGGTTCGAAGCCGAGTTCCCAGCAGGCACACACTAACTCTCTCTCCCTGGCCCATTAATTGCACTGATGCTGCTCCAGACACACGGAAAGTGGGACAGCCACTGTTAGAGGGAGATTGTGACCTGAGGATGCCTGCGGCCTCGAGCTCAACCTTGCCCTTGGACCATGAGAGAGCCACTGCTCTAAATGCAAATCAGAGTGAGCAGGGGACGTGGACTTGGGGCTTCTGCAGGGAGTGCCTGGGATGCTGCCCAGGATGAGATCCCTGCCACACAATACATCTCTTAGACCCAAATGCCTTTTGATAGAAACGAAGGTCTCCTGGGGCTTGTGGGGACGTGCTCCTGCATCAGGAAAAGACAGCTGAGGGCCTGGCATAAGAAGGGCCCTGGGGTTTAGAGGTAGGTATTGAAGATGGCAATAGCTGTGATCTTTAGTAAAAACAATAAAATTCTTTTTGTATATTCAAGCAGGTTTGTTTGGGATTTTTTCTCCTCTGCTAATCCAGAGCGGAATTTGAGCCAGAAAGGAGAAACGGATGCTATACACATTGCACACTCTTAAGTATTTGTTTTAAAATGTGTGTGAGGTTAACACAGAACATGCCTTGCAATTTGTGTATTTACTGCAGTGAATTTTCTGTGCCTTCTGGTTGCTTTCTCTGGGTTTCAGGCCACTTCACCTTCACCAAGTGAAATACTGTGCGCACGAAGGAGTCCATTATGAATCTTCCCTTAGGAAATTTTTTTTGTCCTCTGCTTTTAAATTACAATCTGTATGATTTATGCCAATGTTTAAAATAGCTTCCTGATTCCCTGGTTAAAGTATTCTGAACCTACTCCAGATACATTTTACTACGCACAACTCCCACTCACCATGAGTTTTTATTTCAAGTAATTTTTCATGAAATAACATGCATTGCAGCCAGAACCCTGTGTTGCTGTTACATAGTTTTCTTTACAGTTTTCCAGCTGTATTCCTCCTCCCATGATAAACTGTTGTCAGCATGCATTTTTATCTTAGAATACACAAATTGCATTCCCTTAATCTCCCTTAATAAACAGTGCCCTGTAATGCTGTTATCATTATTGTTGACCTTTTTTGGAATTTCTCCAGGTTATTAATGCCTTTTTAATGAGAATCATGGGATTTAAAGTGTTTTCTGAGCAGTGTTTACTCAGGAATTGATAGATTATTTCCTTTTCTATTTTTCTTTTCATCCCCCTATAGCTTTTTTGTCTGACATCTTACTATGTTCAAAGAAGAGCTATGCAAACAATTGATTTGGGGGTTGCTGCCAAATCAAAACATTAAAGAAAATCTTTGTTTCAGATTGAACAAAGGCCATATTCAATCTAAAATATTTTGAATGTTTGGGGATTTTTTTTGATGTTTTTACCCCCTTTTTAAAAGAAGAAAGACATTTGTTAGTTTTCATAATTAAAGTATCATTTCAAACAGAAAGTAGAAAAATCTGATTTTCCATTTTTCTGGCCATGTTTGACTTCAAATCATAAATAGTTTTAGTGTTCTCTGATCTGGTTTTTTTTTTTTTTTGGTGACCAAATTACTACCTAAAAGATTTGATTCCCTCAGAGTCATTACTTCAAATACTTTTTGAGCAGTATTGACTGGATAAGTCTATATATTCCTTGTGTTAATATATCTGTATTTATGCATAGGAATGGAAAGCTGAGGGAATGTCTTTATTTTAGTCATGGAAATATCATTTATTTGATTTCACTGTGGTATGAAGACATCAGTGAGTGGGTGGTGACTGAGCTCAGAACTGGAAGGTCAAGCATAAAGAACTTACCAGGTCTTTGCAGATAGTGGTGTCATTTTGAACATCTGGCCTATTTAAGCAGTCATATTTTACTTGCTTTTATGTACCTAGATGTCTAAATCCTGATGAAGCTGTGCTTTAGATGTCTTCACTCTGTTCTAGGTTTCACTTGAAGTTAACAACTGTGAGCTTGGGAAGAGCCTAGGAGAAAGGAAAAATGCCTGTCCAGTCCCTGTTCCAGTAAAGAAACCACAATTAATACTCATAAAACCCAGCAGCCAGAACTTCTGACTAGAAAGAAGTTGCCCAGCTTAGCCGAAACTTTAGATTGCAGAGAATAGTTTTCTCAGCTATGTTGAGTGCAGGGTGGAGTCTTCTGATGGAGGTGGGAGCTGTGGGAAATTGGGGCCTGTTTGGATTTCACCCATGTAGCAGGGGTTAACGAAGACAGGCATTCCAAACTGGGTGGTTTCATGGAGAGCTGGAGAAGGGCATGACAAGCTGCAAGGATGGGACCTCATGTCTTTATCAAGTTCGTTTTGCTGGATGCCATGTACCTGGGGGTGTGATGGGGAGATGATGTACGGCCTCCTCCCAGTTCAAAGCTAAACCTGGCCTTAAGAATCCCAGCTGGAGCCTTTCTTTCCCCAGTGAAGCAGAGAGCATAAAAGAGCTGTCTTTGGGCTTGTTTTGAGTGGAACCTGATTTATGTGGTGTAGTGAGAAACGCCCACCCTGGTCTTTCAAAAGAGGCATCGAACTGTTCATCACTTTCTAAGCTGACCTGCTTCTAGGCATGGCCAGAAACAAGAGTTTGGCAGAGCTGAGAAGCTTTGCTGAGACTGGTGGGAGGTGTTTCCCAGTTGAGATGGCAGCTACGGAGAGCACCAGTTCCAAAATTCCCTTAACTCCCCTGAGGAGCTGGAGACCCAGCCTCCTTTTGTACATTCAGCCTCCAGCCACTGCAAGGTGGACATCACTTCCCCAAGGAGCCTCAAATGTACTGTCTTTAATGTGGCATAAAAAAATAGCAAACCTGCTTTATAATAGTGTATTTTATATACACCATTACATAAAATCTATTTAAGAGAAATTAAAACTCTGCCAGGTTTGCTTCATATTTTATTAGTATTACATTGTCTTGCTTCCATGCTGAGGCACTTCATTACAGGTCTGTGTTCCACCTATCGTAGATTCTGTAAATAATAGAAGGCTGTTGGCTTTTGAAATCTGGGCAGGCTGTGTCTGTTTGCTAGAGCTGGTGGAATACAGCTTGACCACAAACCTGCAAGGATTTATAAGCTGAAAAAGCACAGCCTTCTTGTCTGTCATTTTTACTTCTTACAGTAAGAGTGAAAAAAGCAGCAAATGATGGCAGTCATAATTTGAAATGCATTGGCCTCAGACCTACCTTGGATTTGTTACTGTAAAAAATATAGTTTATGCAACCAATTTATATAGTATCCTGAGTAAGGTTTTACTGTTCTTTTCAATAGATGGCACTTGAACTTTATTCGTTTCTTGTAATCATTCCAGCATATGTGTTACAGTAAATATTTGATTAGTTTACAACAAATTTTGCTTTTTATCCTGGGATTGCAGGGTTGTTTCGTCAGTTACCTCCCAGATATGTTTCTCCTTCCAGTCTTTTTCCCTTGCCTGTTGAAAACATGTCAAACTGATTTAAAATGTTTTATGCACATCATAATGAAAACCATATGTCTTATATTAAGGGTGACTATGCAAAAGCTTTCACTTGAATCAGGTTTTGCATGCAATTTCATGCACTTGCAGATACACTGTGCACGTGGGCCCGTGCAGCTGCTTGCTGTGCCCCAGACAGCTTCTCTCCTCTTTGCACACAGGAACCAGATTTAGGAGATGTGTTGAAGGGGCCTCTGAAAGCCCTTTGTTAAACTTCTGCCACCAACGTGACGGGAGGGCTGGGATCTTTTCCCAGTCCGTGATGAAGTTTTGCTGCCTCTCTGTGTACTGCTAAGTTATCCCTGCCAAAGATGACATTTTCCAGTTCCTAAAAATACTTTTGACCAGCCTATCCATTTCCCTTCAAACAGACCAAATAGTACTGCCCGGTACGTAAAAAAATCCCCTGAAGTGATACTGCATGGTTGCTTATAAAAAATACTTGTCCATAGGTGGATTTACACATATAATTTATAAAAGTGTCAAATGCAAGTGTTATACAACTCTCAGTGTGTTTTTTGAACCTCCAGTATCAATGTTTGTATTGAGGTTGTTGTAGGAAAGCAGTATCCTTCCACCTCTGATAACAAAGAGCCTTTTTGTTTGAACATGAAGATAAGTTCCCCAGACTGTTCCCTTCTGCTCCATGAGCATATGTTCCCCCTGACAAAGGTCACTTCAGGCTGAGAAGAGTGAATTTATGGGAGTCATTTTTAACGTGTTGTTAGAATGGCTCAAGGTGCATATAGAAGCACAAAAAAATAATTAGGTCAGGCTGATTTCTGTATGAAAAATCTCCTTAAAAATACATAAAGCAGATAAAAACTCCAACTTGTAATGCTCTTTGTCTGTTCCAACATCCGCTTTTGGCTTCTCTACAAATCAGTGAATTAGAAACAATTAAGAAAAACACAAGCCCAGATCATAGTGATATGCAGAATATGCATGATGGCTCTCAGCCAATGTCAGTAATTAGTTTGTAGTGACTTTGTTTTGAGAGAAGAGCTTGATTGATTGTGGTTGCACAGAATACATAAGTCACATTATGTATTCATGTTGAGATCTGCAATGCTTATAATTTGCGTTAGTGCAGTTCAGATTACTACTAACACTATAGTACTTGGATCAGAAAACTGCATAATGAGATTAATTATTTGATAACAATCCTTCTTTCAGAGTTAAAAGAATAAGCAAGAAAAATGAGCAAAAATCAAGATAAATAATCATTTGTAAAATCACATTTAGATCCAAACACAGGGAAGCAGGATCTGTGTTGCAATCCTTCCCGAAAGTCAGTCTGGTTTTAAGCTCGAATCTTCTTTGCCAAGACATTTGAACAATTTATGGAGACCCACACCCAAAGTTTTGCTCCACATCCCCTCTGACTGCATCTCTGCCAGCTGCCCAAGTTCCCAGCTGAAATGTGGCCACAGACCTGTCTGGTGAGGGAGCACTGTTGAGCAGTTGGGTGGACATCCACCCAAGACTGGGGAGTGATGGCTTCATTCCTTGGCCAGTGCAGTGGGATAGGGAAGGGATGCCTGTTGGTACCCTCAGGATTGACTATGCCAGAGATTGCTGTACCCAGCTTCTTGCCATTATTCGTGGAGCACAACTCACAAACCTGAGCTCGGTGACTACACTTCATATAAAACCAGAGGGGTGGTTAGGTACTAAAATCCAAGATTCACAGCACAGAGCGTGCCAGGCACACCCACAGGAGATGCCAGAGAGAAGTGCTCATCTCCCAGACTTAGTCACCTGCCTGTAGTCCTGAGTGTGCCCACGTGCATGGCCTGGATTCACTGTGAACCTCCATACCAGAGCCAGACTAGCTCTGTGAGTGCAGGCATCCAGCAGGTTTCATTCCTCTGAAATACAGCCAGTGCTAGTGCTACTGCTCTGTGCTGTGTCACAGCTGAGTTTTTACCCCCTGAGGAAAAGCTGAGTCCAGTGCCCTCTTTAGACCAAAGGAGCTCAAATCTACACTTCTCCTAAGAGTTCCTGAACCAATGCAACCTACTGGGCATCCTCAGCTTCCTCCCCTGATGTGAGACCTCATTATAGTGGAGAGAGTGAGACACAGGCAGAGCATGTGGGAGCAGCAGTGTCACCCAAAGATTACAGCAGTCCCCATGGAGGAGAGCTGTGACCTGTTCCTTACTCTCAGGGTTACATCTGCTTTTACCCAGTTGCTGTTCAGTGTGAATTATAATAGTTAAGTCCAGAATAAGAGTCTCCCATAAAATAATCTTAAGTCAAATAAGTCAAAGGCCAGGAACTGGAACCAAAACCCACTGGTCATCTATGGTCTTGACGCTGTGAATTGAGTGCATTTCCCACGAGGAGACTTTGCCTTCAAAAATGGGTCATTTTTAAGGGTGTTACCTGAAGAAAAGCCTGAAATGATAAAGCAAGATTTCATAACTTCTTTGCAACTTCTCTTTTTTTACATATGTCAGTGCATGCAAGCAGTGTAGTTTTCTTTCCTAGGTTTTTTGTGGTGTATGAAATCTATCTTGCAGGAACAACTCCCTATTAAATAGAAAAATAAAAGCATTACTACTTTCTGGAAATATACTGCTTATGCTGTTAAATATTGGAGCTAGAGATGTAGCTGAGTTAAAGCTCTCAAGATAAATGGAACCAAATCTCTTAAAAATACAGCTCCTTTCATTAGTGGGTATTACAACTGAATTCTCTCTACTTTTCCAGCTGCTTCTAATGACTTTGCTGGATATTTTTTCACACAGTCAGGCCCAAGCTCTACCCCTGGGGTCTCTAAATCAAGCTATCTAGAGAGACAGCATGCTACTTATTCCTCTAGTAGCTTCACCAAAGTGGTTAATATGTATGCATATTTTGGTCTCTTTGCTGTATAACAGAGTGCTTCTGAAGGCAAGAAAGCTCAGCAATTTAAGTGCTTTACATTTTGAGGACAAGCTGTTTCTGTCAGCACTGTTTTATTTACAGCTCTGTTTCGCTGGCTATATGCAAAAGCTACTTCAAGACTGATATACATATAAAGAGGTCATGTTTATGGAGCCAGAAGATAGCTAAGCTCTGTGGTTTATATACTTTGGCAGCTGTGAAGCAGTGGTGAAGTTTGAAATAGGAAAGATGTACACAAAAAGACTAAATTTTAATAAGCCAAATAAATCCTGAGTTTTGGGAATCGAGTTCTGCTGCTGAGCTATCCCTGTACCTGTTACAGACATTGCTTGAGCTTCTTTTTGCCTTATTTCAATATTACTACTTTAGTAGCAAATGGGCAATAAAAGGCAAACAAGAAAGTCTGAGCTTTTTTCCTACAGAAGGAAAAAAATTAAATGCTAAAGTGCAAGCAAAATTTTAAGACGGAGACCAGAAGATCATACAACAAAGTATCCACCCATCTCTAGTGGCTGGAAATCGCAGACTGGGATGCCATGCTGCAGGGCATGTGGGGTTATTGTGTGACCTTGTGTAAGAAAGGCAAATACTGTCTGGGTATACATACAAATACATATGTCACATGGCATTTCTGTGCTTGTGTACTGCCCTGGTAGGCCCAGTGTACCTGGTCTGTTCTGCCTGTCAGAGGTGTGAGTGCAGCGTGTGTGACACGGTGACTGCGCTGCTGTTGTCCCTGCACCATGGGTGAGGCAGTGCCGAGGGCAGAGGTAAAGGTGGGGCTCGCCCTTACCCCGGCTGTGCCGTGCTGGCTCCCTGCGCCCGTGGCACAGACCAGCAGTGCCGGCTGGAGGCGGCAGCTCCTTCTCCCGCTCCTCAATCCCGCCCCGAAACCTCTGATTGCATCATGTGCAGGATGGGAGACCTGTCCCCGAGACAGTGGCGAGAGTTTCGCGGCCGGTTCCCGTGCTGCGGCAGGACGGCGTGAGCTCCCCGAGCGGTGGTGGCCGATGGCACACGGGCCTGGCCGGGCCGTGGTCCGTCACCCTGCGGGCCTCTGCCCGGCACAGGCAGGACGGCGGCTGGCACGGGCTGCCTTCTCCTCGCTCCGTGTCACCGAGCCCGGTGACTGTCGCGGCGCTGTCGGGGCAGCAGGGAGGCGAAGGAAGCACCGAGCCGATGCTGCCTGCAGAGCGCGCTCGGCTCGGTGCCGCAGCCCATCGAGCGGCGGAGTGCAGGCACAGCGCCGGGCTCTGCAGGGTTTCACTCTGCCTTCTCAGACACCCATTCCCGGCAAGGAGCAACCCTGGAAAATGTGACGGTACTTGGCTGGCCATCCTTGCGCTGTTCCTGCCGCTGCACAGGGCAGTGCAGAGCTCTGCTGCCGAGGCGTGGGCGTGCTGCTGCTCGGAGCCCGCGGCCAGGCGCGGGGAGGCCGGAGGACGGGGCTCCCGGCCATGGACACCGGGCTGGCTCCCTGGGACACGGACGGCTGCAGCGTGGAAGAACAAGGATGAGTGAACTCCAGATGACATACTGCTGAAGCTGGGGACTCAACGTGTAGCATCTTTTGCAGGAAGGGGTTAGTAACACAGTCCTTTTAAAAGGAAAGTTTCTGCTGGAGCTAAACAAGTGTTATGGCCAGTTAGGACAAAGGAACGCAGGGTTGAGAAATGTCAGTCTCTTTCGTAGTTAACACTAAATTAATGGGCTGTTCTGGGGCTTACATGTATGAGCTTTTGTAATTACATAGTCACAGTGACAAAAATAGTCAACAGGTGTCCCTAGGGAGCTGTCAGCCTGGAGAATGGCGTTAGGAGAATGAGAAGCCGTGTTCAGCTCCTGCCTGCACTGCTGCTAGACAAGGAGTTTCATGTTTTGTTTAGATATTTGTAAGACAGAAGTCATGCCTACCCAGGAGAATATGTTGCAATGGATATTTTATGGATAGATGCCATGTTATTTTGCTCAGAGATGTCTACCAAATTGGAGAAGATGTTTTTTAGAGTCTCCTAATAACATTGCTATCAAGCTCTGCTATACACAAAATTGGCTTGAACATCACTTACACACTTCAAACCTTTACTAGCAGTGACCCCTTTAACTTATAAAATGTTCTCAAGGATCCTATAAATAGCCACATGCCTAATTTTAAACATAAGTAGTCTCCTGTGCTAGGTGTTAAGCTTGTGTGTAGCTGTTATTAGAACTGGGGCCAGAAAGATTAGTTCATGCTTTGAAGACGCATTTCCTGGTCTCAGATGCAGTTCAGCCTTTCAGAAATCTCTGCTGATGGTGTGGTTGTGTTTTCAGGCTCCGCTGGCTCTTACCAGCAGTGCCCAGCTCTGCACCTCCTGGTGCTCCAAGCCAGGCAGGTCAGGGAGAGGCGACTGCTAAGCCTTGCTGCTCTGCAATGCTTTTGATAGCGAGATCTGATTATGATGTGATCTCCTTACCCAGAGATGATTGGCTAGGGCTCCTGCTCTCTGCGCCACAGCCAGGACTTGCCTTGGGAAAGCTGCTGGTGTCTTACAAGCATAGGAATGTTTTGGGGACCCGAACACCAGAGGTATGGCATCTGTGTGATGTGTTTACCTGTTTGAATCTTGTTTAGAAAAGTAGTTTTGGGTATAGTGTGATACCAAGAGATTATTTGGAGTGTACATTAGTCTTGTAGATGGGGATGTTTTGTTTATCAGGAAAACTCTGTTGCATCTTCGAACATCATGTCCCATGATCATTTTGCTTCCCCAAGGAGAGGGTCACTCACTATTACATCTGTAAACATGGTATAAATACTCTGTAAAACCAAGTGACTTTGCTGCTTTCCTTCCCTCCCCTTGCAAATTTGCACGCAGCTCTGATCTGGTTATGGCTGTGGTGGCTTGGGTCTGATTATAAGGGGTGTTGTACTGGGTATGGAGCTGGTTAGAGGTGCTAGAGCTGGGTCCCTGGAATCCACTTTTGAAGAGCTAAGCTTTGTATCTGAGCACTTTGAAATTGGGCTGAGGAATATCCTGGGATGGGCTGATGCAGAGGCACAGAGAAATGGGGGCTGGTCTCAGACGTCATGAGGTAGGGAAAGTATTGGGTTAAATCAAATCACACCTTATCCTAGGGCCAGCTGCTTAGTGTTGCCAGATGGTAAGAATGGTTGCTGGCTGTCTCAGCCTCTTTAAGGCTGTGAAGCCAGGCTCTGACAAAGCCTTTTCCCAGTCTCAGGTATGCAGGGTGCAAGATGTGCCCTTCACTGTCAGCTCTGTGAAGAATATAAGAGAGACTGAGGACTAGAAGGTCTATCTGCCACAGTGGGGATGATGGTAGCTGCAGCTGCATCTCCTCTGTGTGGAAAAGATAGCAAAAATGGCAAGTTTGCAGCTGCTGGCTGGGGATGTCTATCCATGGGATGGCACCCAGAAATTCCCAGGTGAGAGATGCTCCCCCTGATCAGCTGCTTAAAGGATGTTGGAGAGTTATTTTCGTCCCCTCAGCTAAAGTCACCATTCATTACTGTGGCTCTACAGCATGAGACCTGGGTATGGCTTCGGACATTTGCCATTGGAGTGACAGATTGGAAAAAAATTTGTAGTTTTGGTGTGGTTTTTTTCCAGAGGATAAGACTTTCTTAGTACATCTATCTGCTACTGACCTTAGCAAAATGAGGGCACTTTTCCTTGTATATGCCAGAGCTTGTGAAATAAAAGCTGTGACGCATAAAAAATCAGTAATCAGACAGATGACTTGGTACCTGAGCATCACTTGAGACATACACGTGATTATTGGATTATTTTGAGGTTATTAGAACTGCCTCACTGTGCTTCTGCACCACATTAAAACCTGCATATGTGTGTACATACATATATAGATACACCATTAACCTATATACACGTACCTTTATGTCATCTCAGAAAACAAAACAGAAGCAGCAAGCAGTGTTTCTGTGTGGTTTAAAGCATGAGAAATATCCAGTTACAAGTGGTGTGTTCCTAATCACTGTGGTCCTGAAGGAGCCACGTGAGCAGCCTCATTCATATATCGATGGCTGTGAGAGAGCAAACAGGTTGTCACAACAAGTGTTTCTGTCTGAGACCTAAAATGGCTTCTGTAGTGTGAGGGTTTTGTGTCCAAATGTTTTTTTCTGCTCTTGTTGAAGTGCCAGTTCTGAAGAAATGTTGAAAATCTGGAACAAATCCAGCTCTTGTCCTCAGGGATGTTTGAAAATCTATGCAACTTCTGAAATTCACCCAGAACAGACAAAGGAAGGATGCTTGTGATTCACTGTTATTTTGAAAACAACCTTTGAGTTATAATTTCCATCATGTTTTCACTCTTTCCTTTTCCTTTCCAGGCAGTGAAGCTGATTTTAGCTCTTCAAGCAGCACGGGCAGTATTTCAGCACCTGAAGTCCATATGTCAGCTGCTGGAAGCAAGAGATCTTCTTTTTCTCGCAAGTAAGCAAAGCAATTTTTCCTGAATATCACTACTGCAAAGAGAGACTACTGCGTAAGGTCTTGCATTTTAAAACAATCAAGTTAACACAAGATTCCTGAGTAGCACACTGGTGAGAACTGCAATATAAGAAAGAAAAGAAATGCTGTGTTCAATGCACAAAAATTGTAAGTATGCCAGATCAGCCAACTGTTGGGTTCTTTTTTTTGTTTATTCATGGCGAGTATGGGAGATACAAACAGGTAAGGCAGAAAAGGCATTGGCTGGACTGGAGAGAGAGCTGGGTGTATGTTAGTTAACAGCAGTATTTCTAACCAGTTAACCTAAACCTTTTGGTCTTAACACTTTTTTATCTTTCTCATAAATTGTCAGCTTGGCTTACACCTTTCCAGATCATGATCTTATTTTTTGTTGTAAGAAGTAGACAATATTGCCTTTGATGCTGTTTTTTTTTTCTGAAATACCCTTGCCCAACCTATATATAACTACAACTATATGCAATTAAAAAAAAAATCATATCATAATCATCTGTCTAAATGAACCTTTCATGGAAGATTTCTGTAAGATTCCTCCCTGTCATATGGGAATTGCAAATTCAGACAGCTTGCGAATACAGGGGCATTGGGATGGAGCAGCACACATTGTGTTCTGCCCACGCAATCCCTGCTGGTTACATTTTGTGGAGCAGGAGGAAGGAGTTCAGATTGACAGGACTGGTTTCCTGCCCTTTGTGGAAGAGCTGGCAGGCAGGCTGGGGCCGGCAGCAGGATACCCGTGTGCTGGAGTCACACAGGCGCGGTGAAGGTCGCGATGGGCCCCAGCACACAGAGATCGTCAGAGGGAGGCTTTGAGGGTGCTTTCCTATCTGTACCATGAGACTGTTAGGAAAATAAACACTTCTTAAGTTCCCTCTAGATTACATCTAATAAGTAAAGTTACTGGCTGTGGGAAAAAATGGTATTAGATATAATATGAAGCCCTAAAATCACCTTACTTTCAGTAAGATTCTGTATCATTTCATGTACTACTGTGCATTTTAATATAACTTGTAAGATTCTGTATAATTTCATGTACTACTGTGCATTTTAATATAACTTTTAACTAGAGCATACTGACAATTTATTGGACAGAAGTCCTCTGTAATAAGGCTCCTTCAGATGCCCTGCTATGTTAAGCAGTCTGTGCAAGTTCTGCCACACACCAGAGTTGATGATACACTGTATAAAGTGGAAAGAGATCTCTCCTTTTGCAGTATGTTCTTTTTTAACTATTTGACTCTACTTGCTCTGAAACATTTCAGTGTTGTCACAAACCACAGTCCTGTACTTCATTGTAAAATAATTATAAAATCACCCAAACCGCAGCAGTGTGATGAAGGTTCACAGCAGCCACTCAACCATCTGTTCCTTATAAACTGTTCCATTTGCAGAGAAGGGAAAAAACCAAGTGAAACAATTTAAAGAAGAGATGTTGCTTCATAGTTCTGTGGTATTTGAATTTTTATATTCAAGCCTGCTCTTTTGCTGGCTGAGTTTGCCTTTTTCCGATTTTTTTTTTAAACCTGCCCTTTCATTACCATTTAGAAGAACAACTTCCATGGGAGAATGAAGGTAGCAGAGTAGTAGTGCAGGATGACAAACCAAGTGAGCAGGATGGACACAACCCAGGAAGCTGTCCTCAGAGCACTCCAGCCCTTGGGCAGCTGTCAGGCAGGGAGGATACCAATTGCTTTCAGGCACACACAGTTGACAGATTCTTTAATAAAGAATGGGAAAAGAAAGGTAGATATGTATGAGAAAAACTGGAGGAAAAAACAAAAAGGCTGTTCTTTCCTTTGTCTCTTTTAATGCTATTTCAGCCTGCTCTCCATGGGGTTCAGACTATATCTAAGTGAATGAATAGCTGACCATGGCAGATGAAGCACCCAGTATGCCAAAGGCAGAAAAGAACAGTGGCCCAAACAAAATCTGTTTTCACTGCACACTGTGATCCCTCAGGCTGCTTGCCGAGGAGCATGAAAGCAGTCTTAGAGCAACCCTCCATGCACAGGCACCACTCTGCAGGCCTGGCCAGGGAAAGCTGGAGTGTGGTTCTTTTGGCATTAGTCCAGACCAGAGGCCTCTCATTACTTAACGGAGTCAAAGATTCAGGGAACGTGGATGATCTGCTGGAGTCACTGGGAACTGTGCTGTCCACAGAGAAATGTAAAATGGCTGAGATTTCCTTCGATCACGTAATTCAGACTGAGAGCCCCCTGTCAGTGAAATAACATGCAGTGGCTGATCATGTCAGAACTTTATTTCTTTCCAGTCACTCACAGTTATCTCTCTGGTTTATTGTTTAGAGAACTTCGTGTGTAAAATAAGACACATAATGGTTTGTGTGATGAGAATAATGCTTTCACTGTTTTGGTTCTTCTCCAGTCGTGGCCCTTATGGTCGGAATAATGGATCCTTATCCTACAAGTCTGGAGCCAGTCCACCTTCTTCCCATGGAAAGGAAACTTTGTCAACACTGTGCAAAAACCATCTGAGTCCTGCTAACATCCATCAGAGTTACAGGGCTTCTTCAGCCAGCAGCAGCAACTCAGGCTCATACAAAGGAAGTGACAGCAGTCCAGTGATGAGGCAAGTCTGTGTTTCAGCCTCCTGGTGTTGGGTACATTGATACCCTCTCTGCACTGTAGTGTGGGATCAGCTGTAGGAGTTGCTGTGCAGGTCATCTTGCTCCTCACCATAGCTGTGATACCTTGTATAGGTGGCTTGACAGTCAACAAGGTGCTCCATAGCATGTAAAAGCTTTATTGTTTCAGCACTGTAAAATTCAAGTTTACTTTAAGTCAAAGCCCTTTGCAGGTGGTTTTCTCTCCAAGGCAGGCTATTTTCATGCCATCAGTTCTCATGAGGATTTACTGGTCTGTTTGTTGTAGGGTTCTTTTCACTTTGAAGAGAGTTGGGTGGGGTAGTGTAGGAAGCACGTGGGTGAAAATTCACCCTGCCTAGCCTTAGGCACCTCCCTAAGGAGTGCAGTTTCCTGTACAGGAAAGAGCACAGATACCTGCCAGAGCGTGTGACACATATTGCAGAGAGGAAATGGCCACCACGCTGCTGCTGTTGCCCTCTCTCCCAGACAGCTTAACAGCCAAGCATGTAAGATACACACCGAAAGCTAGACTGGATGAGTGTGGATTTCAGTGTGCTCAGCTTTATAACTCCTGTGTGGAGCTGAACTCAGTCCTTGTGCTGCCTCACCTGGCTGTGTCTGTAGATGCGTGCCCTTGCCCTGCCTGCTCTTGGGCACACCAGCCATTTGGGGTGAGGGGACAGCTAATTATTTTAAAGTTAAAAGTCTCATTTGATGTAATGACACTGAAGCCAAGTACAGTAAATAGTAAATTTTGCACTATAGCTACAAATCAGCTGTTTCCTCAAGTACTTTGATGTGCTAGGGGGAGTAACTTGTGTGGACACTAAGGAGCGCCACATGAGTCAAGCTTTGCATTAGTCAGTCAATGGAATGTTTTTCATTCTACCAGGACTTAAGAACTGTAACAGTGATGTTATGTGATGGTTTGTTTTGGGTTTTTTCAGGCGATCGGGGAGATACAGTTCTTGTGGAGACAATCACAGCATTAAGCCACAAAATCCGGAGCAGTATTTGACTCCTCTGCAGCAGAAAGAAGTGGCAGTACGGCATTTGAAAACCAAGCTGAAGGAATCTGAGAGCAAACTTAAAGAAAGGTAAACTCTTCAGAAATCAGTCAGAAAAACTTATTTGGGAATGTTTAGGGGTGGAAATCCTGAATGTTTTTACTCATTTCTTAATCAGTAAAGTTTCCATTAAGAAATTTGAAATATGATCACTCTGATTAGGTTGTTTTCAGTATTTCAGGTTTCAGAGTATACTAAGAGGATGCAAAACAAGGAGTTTATTTATAAATATAGCTCTTTTTCCTTTTTGGAACTTTCACAATAGAATACTTTAAAAGGACAACTTTTTATGAGTCTGATTTAGATTGAGACCTTTTATACATAGAACAATTTCTACCTGCCGGTAGGTATTACCTTAGTGTCTTGTTCTACCTCTCTCAGTGAAGTAGGACTACAAATGTCCCCCTTCTCCCCAGTGAAAGAAAAGTTCATACCCAAACCACTATGCCCATTTGTGTTTTTGTTGCTTATATACTGATTTTTTCACAATAGCCCTTTGTATGGATGCTGAGCAAAGAAGTGACAATGTGCATTACACAGCAACAGATGTCATCTCTTTTACTAAAACTGCATTTTGAGAGCTGGCTCTCCAGCACAGACAGCCCAAGGGGGCACAAAGGGCTGTTTGAATGGAGCCCAAGACAGAGTTTCAGGAGTCCCATGCTCTGCCTCTGCATCTGCAAGGGCTGGAACTGACACCAGAGTCCCCTCTCCCCACTTGCTCCCCATGTGCCTGCAGCAGCCTCTGGCTCCCTCCTGGGAGGAGTTCACTGAGCCATGTGCCTGCAGACCTGAGCTCCCTGGCTGGCTGAGGCCACCACTGGCTCTGGCTGTACGGGACAAGCTGCTGGCAGCCCTGGGGATGTATCCAGGCAGCTGTTTCCCATTTCCTCCAGGGTGAGGCAGTAGGGGAGATTTTAAGCACTGCACTGGTTAGGCCTGACCTAAAGGTCACCACTTGTGCCTCAGATTGTCCAGGATCATGGGACAGCCCACAAGGCTGCTGGTTTTGTGGGGAGGTCGGTGACTCCCATTAGCAATCAGCTGGCATGTCTTGGCTCTCTCAGAGGTGGCCTCAAATGGCACCTGGAGAAATTTGCTTCCTTCTTGGAGCATCTCAGCAGCAGAGCCATCGCCGCATGGTGGGGCATCGGGTTGACTTTAACTGAGCAGTCAGCAGAAGTGTTACATTTTTATTTTGCTGCAGGGAAACAGAAATAGAAGAGCTTAAAGCTCAGCTGGGACGGATGAGGGAAGACTGGATTGAAGAAGAGTGCAATCGTGTGGAGGCAGAGCTGGCCTTAAAGGAAGCAAGAAGCGAAATTAAACAACTCAAGCAGGTTATTGAAAGTATGAAAAACAGCTTGGCTGAGAAAGACAAAAAAATTCAGAAATACTTCATAGACATAAACATTCAAAACAAGAAACTGGAATCCTTGCTGCAGAGCATGGAGATGGCTCAGAACCACTCTGTGAGGGATGAGCAGTGCCTGGAATACACGAGCGACTCAGAGAGGAAGCTGTTAGCCTTGTGTGCCACCATGCCAGACAGCCCCATCACAGAGGACCAGGGTCTGGAGGAGGTGGCAGACAGTGAGCTGCTTCTTAGTGAGGACAGAGCTAACGGGACTGACTCATCTGGAGAGAGTTTGACCACCACAACCTCTGAGTTGAGTGATCCAGCTCCCTTCAGTGCTGCTGTAAATAAAGAGATGCTTGAAATCATTCTGGATGGAAAACTAACTTATTGCCAGGAGGAAGAGAAAAGCAACAACATGACAGCAGAACAGGCCATCCAGACTGACGTGGTGCCATATAGCTTAGATGTGGAGCAACTCATTCAAAACATCTTCAGAGCTCAAGACACCTGTCCGCTAAGCCCTCCTTCTTCTCTGAAGGAATTGAGTGAATTTTCTATTGGAAGCTTCAGTGATTCTGGTATCATAGTGGACTTAACTCCAAGTGATCCT
Source organism: Pachycephala philippinensis (assembly GCA_013397055.1). Classification (NCBI taxonomy): domain Eukaryota; kingdom Metazoa; phylum Chordata; class Aves; order Passeriformes; genus Pachycephala; species Pachycephala philippinensis. The sequence goes on along the minus strand of VWZT01009436.1, from coordinate 108,854 downwards.
AATTCTGCCATCCTTTTGTCTCCTATGGAGTCTCCATGCAGGAAGGTGGAGCACGAAGTTAATGAAAACCGTTTCATGAAAGAACTTGATTTTACAGAAACTCATGATGATGAAGCCTTTGAGTATGTCAATACAGGAATAAAGAGGAGATACTGGAGCAGCAGTCTCCTCGGGGATCTTCTGGCTGTAGCAGCCCCTGTTGTACCAACTATTGTGTGGGCTTTGAGTACTCAGAGAGGAGGAACAGATCCTATTTACAATATCGGAGCATTGCTTCGTGGTTGCTGCCTGGTGGCCCTGCACTCTTTACGCCGAACACCCTTCAATATCAAAACCTAAAGTCTACTCTGTCCCTGGGCACCAACTGGGTGAGGCAGAGAGAAAGAGGGTTGAGATAGATCATAAAAGGTTACTGTATATTCTGGCAGAGTCCATCATTTGCTTTTGACTATTTGATTTGCACTATAAATCAGTTCAAAAACATGTTCCTTGTTTCAAAATAAAAAAAAAAAAAAAGCTGAACCTTGTACTTCCACAAGATGTTTTTCACTGGTGTTTTTAACAGTACTGCTGCTTACAGAAATAGTCCTCCTGCTTGCAGGCACCATGTCCCTCCCCTGGGCTGGTGACTTGTGGGTGCCAGTGCATCTGCACAGTGAACATGACCAGGGAAATCAGGAATTCGAGCCTAGTGCTCTTTCATGTTCCACTGCTGAGCTAGGATTAAGCTCAGTCACACCCTGGATGCTTCACTGAGCAAATGTACAAGCACTTTGCACTGGCTCAAGGGTAGTACAAGAGGCTCGAGGGAACAAATGGCCAGAGAAGGGTGGGATGTTTCTCTAGGCAGCACTGACCTTCCCTTAGGGTATCACTCCTGTGCTCCAGAAAGCATGCTAGCGCTTTCCATTTGTTGTCCCAAGTGTCAATTCAATTTAGAGGTAAAACCCGTATTCCCCAGGCAGCTTCCAGCACATCGTTTGTGCCTGTCTTGTGTAGTGCTCTTCTCAATTGTGCAATTGCTTGAGCATTTCACTGGTCTTGTGCGTATACAGGGACTGTAACCAAAAATGTACATTGTTGGGAGTCTTAACACTTGTTACAATGATAAGTATAGGCGTGGATACACTTTGACTCTTAATGTTGTTTTAAAGTCTTTATGTATTGGAACCCAATAGTCTTTTGAGCCCTTTGAAATACTATGTATAAATGTATTGTGTTTTAACTTATTGTTTATTTAATTGCTTTATTGTAAATTACCTTTATAATCACAAGTTCAGTAAAGCATGATAGAAATGTTAAACGTGTGAGTGTTTTACTGTAGAAAGGTATAAAAAAATACCCTATCCCAGCTGAGCTGTCAGGTATAGGCCAAGGTAGGGGAGGTACTGTATTGGGTATTGTTCTAGGAGAATAGAATTAGACTGAGACAACCTGAGAACAGCTCCAAGTGTAAGCACTCACCAGGCTGATGAAAGGCTCCAGCCAGGCTGCAGTTGCACACACAGCCCGCTCTGCTGCCTCACACTGCATTCACAGATGCAAGTGACCTCATCTTTAACCCAATGCAATCATCTGGAAACCTGTAACTCCTCAGTGCTGCAGTCCCAGAACAGTATCAGTCTTTCTGGCATTTAAGAGAGGCCCAGAAGGCCTCGTTTAACTGATCTGGCAGTCATGGGGTCTCAGTGTGCATGTACACTGTGACCATCAAAACGTGAATTCTCCATGTCCAAAACCTAAGATCCATGGATAGATTAGAGGACAGCAATGCTACCCAACAAGCAAAACAGTGGGGTTTGTGTGGCTCCACCCAAGATTTCAACACCACCTCTGGCCATTTAAACCTCACTGGCCTCCTGTCTTCTTCTTCAGCAAAGCAAGTGTAGTATTTTCTTGTGTGACCTAGAGCAGAAGGGATCCAGGGAAGCCTTACGGTGCCATGTATTGCTCTGCAGCTTTTGGGAACCGAAGTTATCCACAAAGGAGGAGTATAATTGGCCAATGTGTAGGGAGCATTTGCAACACTCAAGAGGGCGATACCGATGCTTACAGAGGTGACTCGCACACCTTTCATGTCCCTGTGACACCTGGGTGGTGAATTATTTTGTGTTTGCAGTAAAGAATCTAGAGGCTTCATTAAGCATTACATTAAGGAAGAGAACTCTAACAGATAATTTGAAGTAATATAGTCCCCATCTAACATGAGAGCATCTTGCTTGCTTTGCCATAACGTTGTGTTCCATGCTCTCCCACCTTCTTGTGTGCCTGCAGCCATCTGGCTTGCCTTGTGACACTGCTGCAATGCATATTGCTCAAAGGTCACTTTCAAAAGCTTTTAAATTACAGGCACACTAGGGCCAAAATTACCAGTTGGAAGTATTATTAATGTAAATTTTACACAACCATGGAATTTCATAATTCCTAAATATCTCTTCTTGGGACTGAAACACATTACAGAAAATTTTATTCCTACATCAAAATATGTCTGTGCAGGGCCAAGAGAGCAGTATTTTATACCTGCTGTTATCAACTTCATTACAATGTTGGATTTTTCTTTCACAGCCACTATTAAGTGATCTTTGCTTTGAGTGACAGTGAAATGCACCATAATTTAGAGGAAAAAGTGAGCTTCAGTTCTAGATTCATTCACGGGTGACTGCGTGGGGTTTTTTTGCAGCAAGAGGCAACAAAGCAGCAAAACCTACACTTAGGTTTAAGATGCCAATAGGCTGATCTCATAACCGTTGTTTCAGGCAGCCTCCATTTAGCAGTAGTGTTTTTAAATGTGCTGTTTTAAGATGCTGACACCAGAATAATGTCAAAGTTTCTTTCTGCCCTTAAGATTCTCCAGTCTGCTCAGCTCTCATAAGGCATTTAATTATGCTCAGCAAGAGGTGACAGCATCCCCATCATATTCCTGATAAAAGTCCATACTCTGATCTCTATCCAAAATTCAGCGTGCTTCTAAGCCTCCACCTTTCCTCCTCCATACTGCAAGGACATAGACAGCTCAAGGTGCCCTTTGTTAGAACACACCTGAAGTACCATAATGCACCATCCCGGACTTTGGTCTTTGTTCCACGATCCAAAGAGGATATGCCAGTTGCTGCTCCAAACATACCAACTTAAGTTTTTTTCCCTCTAGTGTTACACTTTAGTCTTACTCATATCTCACCTGAATCCTGCTGGTGCTGTACAGAGCTAGGGAAGGACCATCAGCCTCCAAACAGTTCAATAAAAACTCCCATCATTTTTTTCTGAGTTTAGAAAATGCTCATACCCACACCCCTACCCCACTGGAAAGTCTAGCCTCAAAACATGCAGGCGAGGAGGACATGCAGCTCATACACTACGGGTAAAATAGCAGATGCTTGAACTCGGGCTTACGGTACAGGAACAAAGTCGGCTCCTTCCCAGTCTGAAGGGATGCATATTCATAAGCCCATTACACATTTTCTTTCCAACCCAGGAACAGAAAAAGCCTTTCTTTAATATTAAGCTTAAGAGGTACCCAACATGCCCTGCTGCTGAAGATGTTGAGGCTCAGGCACTGAACTCATCTCTATCCTTCACAGAAGCACAGAATGCATCAGGTTGGAAGGGACCACAATGGGTCATCTGGGCCAACCTCCCTGCTCAAGCAGGGTCATTTCAAAGCACATGGCACAGGATTGCGTCCAGGCAGTTCTTGAGTATCTCCACAACCTCTCTGGGCAATCTGTTCCAGTGCACACTCATCTGCACAGTAAAGTCTTTCCTCATGTTGAGGTGGAACTTTCTGTGCATCAATTTCTGCCTGTTGCCTCTTGTCACCCTTGCTTATGTCCTTCTCACAAGGCTGTTCCTAATTACACATTTCTCCTTCCTTTCCCTGCAAATCCACTCTCTCCTAAATCCCAAACTCCAGAAACATGTTCAGCACTATTTTACATATGTCCTATATAGGAAGTGAGTATTTTGCTCCAAATCCCTTCAGACAAATGAACACAGGACCTGACAAGCATGAACAACTACAGCACAGTCAAGGAAAGTATGATTTTTCAGTCATCCTGGCAGGTCAGTCATCCACAGTCAAGAATATCAGTGAAGGCAATCAAGTCCAGCCTTCAGCCAAGAAAGGAAAAAACAAAAAACACATGGCCAACATCAAAATATGAAAGAGAAAAGGAGAAGCATATGGCAGCAGGAAGGAAAGAGAACAAGTGCACACAGGGGTGTACAGGATCCCTCAAGGAACTCAAAACAATTGAAAAGATAGTAACAGAGCAGCAACCTCAGAAAGTTTAGCAAAAGTGTTTTCATATTTGTCAAGGATAAAAATCAAGATATAGGAAGGAGGAAAGAAGAGAAAGCACTGGAAAAAGATGAAACTGATAACAATGCATGGGTTATCACCGTTCAAGAGACTTCCTCCAGGAGCAGTGTCCTCCCTACTGGCACCATGTCAACACAGGGCAGAGATGGGAGGAATCTCTAGAGCAGCTGTGCTCAAGTTTGGCAGGTAGATGGAAGGAAGAACAGCAAAGCAGTACACAGCAGGAAGGAAAAGGAATGCAGGACTCCCATGCAGAAGGTGGCAGCACCCAAGGGTTTTTAAAACGGCTGAAGGCTCAAAAATCAAATGTGCTTTCATCATCTATTCAGGGGCTTTGTTTGCAACTTAGCAACTAGCCCACCTGTAGTTATTTTTAATAAATAGTATTGATTTACATCTATTTTATATTTATATTGTCTCAAATACAGCAACACTAATCACTAATTTTTTTTAAATGAGACGTAGCTTCCAACAGATTTCACCTTAAACAGGCAGTAGATAGCCAGTTTCCCTGCCTTGTGTCAGCAATAGTGAAAGAATTCTGACTGGTACCTCCTTGCTTCTTGAATGCTGTTAAAAGGACAAACACACATTGTTATTAAAGCTTATTCACAACCTTTCTCATCTCGCATCCCATCAGATACTTTGGATGTGTGTAGTAGGAGCAGATTTGCTTGCCATATTGCTGTACTGAAGTCTGCACTTGAAGTAATCCATTCTACTGCAGCCAGAACACGTGCAGAAAACATGCATGGCACTGTTGGCTTCAAAATATATTTTAAAATTTAACATCTGAAAATTGCTGTCAAATCAGTTGACTTGTGCAAGATTTGAACCTATATGACAAGTATACTAAACATTTTTAAAAACTTTTCTCTGTGACTAAAGCCATTAGCAGTAATTCTTACTGTCTTGTTTTCTCAATTATACTCCAAGCAAAACTTGTGCCAGAACCTACTAGAACTTAGTTAAAAATTCTATTTTTGTAGGCAGGAAAGATCTAATCACATGCCCCTCCTCCCCTTCCCATTCTCTTAGACTTCCTGTGCTGTCCCCCTGGACAGGGAACAAGTCTCTTGTGCAAAATGTGCTGAGGTCACTCATCTGTCATAAGGTAAGAAATCCATACCACCCCTGAATTCAGGGATAAGAGCATCCACACAACAGAAGCTGGAAAAGGCATTCACTGAAGCACTGGGCTGAACATAGGAAGCACACAGATCCCCCTCCTCCCATACACCTCTTCCCAGCAGACATTAAACTTCTCTTCTTCCCTAAAGTACTGCTGCCTTCTACTGCACATTTACCATTCACACTTCACCAGGGGAATTACACTGTAAATACATACAGTAAGTGTACGAAAAATGGAGTTTCAAAAGTGCTTGTAACTGAACTGAGAATTTTCACATTAGCTTTATTTACTGGAAGACACCATTTTTTTTTTCTCAATTACACTAACTATGCAATGAGTATAAGGTGGGAGGATTCCTATCTGTAGGAAGTATAAGAATTTCTGCTAGAAATACAAATTTACCGATACAAGTAAGTGATTAAAATGCTCCCTTACATTCACAATGTCAGCCTTTGTAGGAAAGGTGCACCACTCGTGTAGTGATGCCACTGCTGGTAGTCACTGCAGTGTCACACGTAAATGGGAGCACAGGAAGCTGCAAGTGACAAAGTGACAAGAAATCCACTTCCAGTGTTCAGCTGTAACTTGTGCTCTACTGTTGCATAACCTGCCAGGAGCATATTTTGAGTTGCAGGTCATCCATTTTCTTCTATACAGGTCAATATGATCTCCCATGGAAAACTCTCAAGTGTTTACAAATGCTTTGATAAAAGAGCAAAAGTAGACATTCTTTATCAGGCAGGAAGCAAAGGTTTCTTTAAAACTGTTTAATTACATGTTTCAGGTAAGCACAGACAATACAGGTAGATTTCCCACCACTCAATATTTACATTCTTTTCCCTAGGCTTGAGCTGTTCATTAAGAGTGTTTTTCAATCAACATCCTTGTCAATCACTTTTGCTGCAAAGAAGGGTGCTGGGAAAGAACTATTGCAGGAAACATTCCATCAAGGCATGATTTTCTGTGGGGCTTTTCTCCTTTAAGAACTACATACTAGTAGTTCAAGATATTTTGGGAAAATCCTGGTTTCCAAGATGACCTGAAGAATGCATTGAAACCAAGCAGTGTGTTGAAGTCCTATAAATAGTTAAATCAATACCAATATGTATGTTGTAGAGCTGGAATTCTGCTTTCGCTGGCACTGCCATTGCTGCCTGGTTTCTGTTAGGACAGTTTTACACCAATTTTGTTTTGTTCCTTTTTCATTAGCCTTTGTGCCTCTTTCTCCATTTTCTTTCGCTGTTGTTCTGCTGCTCTTTTTTCCCTTTCTGCTATCTTCTGTTGTCTGTAATTAAAGAAAACATGAATTGCTAAATGACACACACTCAATTTTCAGCATGGTCATACCTTAAGTTTCTGTCTATACATAGGTTATTATAACTAATAAAAACACAGCTTCAGTCTATCGTCATTAGGCTCAGAACAGTCATTCTTTTACTGTGCTGAAGTCCTTTTTTCAGATTAATCTAGAATTGTAGAATATTCTGAGTTGGAACCCACAAGAACCAGTGACATCCAACTCCTGGCTTGCACAGGGCCACCCCCATGAATCACACCATGTGCCTGAGAGTGTTCAAACACTTCTGTCAGGCTTGGTGCTGTGACCTCTTCCCTGGGGAGCCTGTTCCAGTGATCAACCACCCTCTGGGTGAAGAACCTTTTCATAACATCCAACCTAATCCAATCTAGTTTTAGTCAGTAATATTTGTTCAATTATTTTGCAGTTTAAAAGCCACTAGCTTCTCCAAGATTCAGAGTAAGTGAATCAGTGAGAGTATAGGACAGTTATAAGGCCTAGAGCAAAAACTAAAAATCTATCTAATGCTTTCAGCAGAGGCTCAAACGTTTTGGGTTTTTGCTGGTTTGCGGGCTTTTTTGAGATTGTCACTCATTATTGTACATTCCACCTGACATCTCACAGAGCTGTCAGTCTAGCAATATGCAGAGTAATAATATTTGCCACCTTACAGTAGCAGATTTTTGTATTTGCCACATATCTGAACTGATGCAAAAGGGAAGAAGTGCTATGCACACCAGCCAATGTGTAGAGACAGCAGAGTTCCAAAAAGCCACATGGCATTAATGATGCTGTTCATGTGCAATTCTGAAGTGAGGGATCCCTTTTCTTTCCCAGGGATGACCCGCAGGACACAGAGCTCCTGCACACAGCAGCAGTTCCATGCCCTCTATGGGCCGAGAACCTGCATTCAGTTCTGCCCAGAGACAGACCTTCGCCTCATCTCAGACACAGCAACTGGCCAACAAAAAATACAAACAAGTAGCTGCTATAAACTAAAAATGTGTGAGCTTAACTGCTTCCACTAGGAAAAAAACTTCGTTGGTAATATAAAGTCTGAAGTTGCAGATGGGTATCTAAAATTTGCAGAAGAAACTAAGTTCCAACTAACTCAAGTTAACTGAAAATCCAGTTTATCATCCACTACACCAGTTCATCCCTGACTGGAAAATTTCAGTGCATCCCAGCCCAGAAGCTGCTGGAGGATGGGGAAAAAAGAGACTACAGGAACTTCTCAGGCTCCGATAGCCTACTCCTCAGCACTGTCTTTCTGCTGTCTTGATTCCAGGGAGCATTTGACTTACTATATGTGCTCATTTCAACTGTTAGGCTTACACATAAACTCACCGGAGAGGCCACAGGATAGAGTCTTCACTGCTATTTAGCAGGACACAGCCCATTTCTGCATGAGTGATCAGCACTCCATTACTACACAAAAACTATGCCGGTCTTACCGAGCACCAACAGGTACCAGACACAGCAAGCTAAAGGAGACCCTTACTTTTTCTGCACACTCATTTCATTCTCCAAAAGCACCACCGGAGCATAGTCAGCATTAGCACTGTGGAACGTTAGGGGGACTCTGTCCTCTGTTTGGCAGTCTGAAATGTTATACACACTTCTTTCAAGTGTTACCCTTATGCATTAAGTCACCAGAGAGGCCACAGGATCTTCAGATCATTTTGCACACCAAGATGCAGACGTCTAGCATTAAGAAGAGACTCCACACCACTTCCTTACTACAGACTGTTGAAAACGAAGCCAGGCCTGTCCAGTAATACATTTAAGTTTTATGTTAAATGTCAGATGTTAAAAACACCACTGATGTCTACTGCAAGAGAAACTAAACTCAGAAGGTATTTTCTATCAATCTTGCTAGAAATCAGCCAGTACTTCACTAATTTACAGATAAACATTGTCATTTCTGTGTCATGAATAAAACAAAGGTTTTGCTTCACCCAGCTGGGATACAGCTTACACAATGACCAGCTGTATTGAGGTAGCCAGGCATGGCTGGCCAAGTGGTAAGCCACAGAGACAGCTGGAGTTCTAACCATGTTCTATCTACTGGAAATATTTAGACACACATCCCTTCTATAATAACTACAGTTTGATACTTTTTACTGAGACCAAAAAGAAATCCTATGAAAATTATTTTCATAGGATTAAATTCATTTTAGTTGAACCCTTTCAACAGTAGAGATGAAAGGCTGAAATCTTTAGGATAGGTTCAACCAAGTAACATGACACTTTAAAAATTAAATTAAGCTTTTGGGAAACCCCACTGCTCTTGCCATGTAAGAGATCTCTCTTCCTAAGTATTCTAGAGCATGAACCTGACGGATGGCAGACAATATACCTTTGACCATCCTGGAAATATTCACTACACAAATTTTACACTCCAAGAATAAACTGGCACATACATACACCAGGTAATTTTTAGCAGTTAATTTGTATATGACAAACCCCTGCTTCAGAAAGTTTGAGTACTACTTTTTATAGTCCGAAAAACATCAGTAATGGAATGTGGCAAGGGTTAAGTAAAGTATAATGCAGCCTCTGCAGTTAGCAAAAGTAGCTGTTTCATTTCTCACTAAAAAAAAAAAATCAGTATTTTTATTGCCTTTCATTTAAGTCTCAGCAGACTGCACTTTAGCTATTAGAGATCTTACTGAGTCTATTGATATTCTTTACAGGAAAAAGTACTATCCTTGGAACAAAAACAGCCTAAAAGCACATAATTCATATCACAAAGCTTGCATTTCAGTACAAGACCTGAAACAGTGATGAAGCCAAAAAAAAAAAGACAAGGTATTGACCAGAATGTGCACATAGATACCTGATTAAGTTTAGAAAAATATCTGCATTGCAACCCTATTCTCACATGTTAAGCTGCTGCAGAGCACAACAGAGAGATAAAAAATTAAATCAATTCTAATTATGATTAGCACATTGAAAATGGCTGGTAACTTCCTTCTTGTCTTATTCCACAGATTGAAAAAGTAAAAATTTCAAAACATTAAATTAAATAGTTGATCAGAATACTTTTTTTGTCAAAAACACCTATTTTCCTTGGAATGATTTTTGAATATATCATGTCTTCATTTCATATTATCACTATTGGACCACAGAAGCCATGTACTTGTGATTTAATGAGTGGAATTAGAACAGCCCAGGAAGCTAAAGCTGTCTGAGGCTGGTTACCTGATGATGTAGCAAGCAATAAAGTTTGATAAAACTGTAAGTCACTACCAGCTCAAATCATTGTGTATGATTAACTTAAACTCAATTTGCATCTCTTTAGCCTCCATACTCCTTAAAGGAAATGAAAGAAAAAAAACCCCATCAACTGAACAGCTGAAGTAGTCACACTAACTTTGTGCAAGACTTTGATTTTACATTCAGCCTTATCAGCTAGTTTAGTTAAGTTAGACAGAAAACCTTAATTCCTACAGGGATTCCAAGCATATACTTACCACTTCACCTTCTATCCTGAACTATTTTTACCTTAAGCACATGATTATGATACTTTTTATAAGGACTTCCAGAGGTATTTTACTTAACCAAGTTGAAACATGATCTGAACACAATAAATTTTTGGGATTGGTGGGGCATTATTGGAGTGGGGTTTTTTTAGCGCCTGCATGTGTGTGTTAATGTGTTGTTCCAATGTTCCAGTGATTTTCAGATTTCCCCTACTATCTCATCTACTAAATTAATTAGATCCAAAATATCTTCTGCTGACTACCAGTTACACAGAGATTAGATGCATAAAAATAATTTGTCTTACGAGGTATTTAACAATTGCTGGCACTTACCAGAAAGGTGTCAAATAAACAAATATGCTTCTACGTGTAAAACCTTTACACAGTGTTATATTAATTTCAATTACCTAAGAACTTCTTCTGCCTGCCAAGCAGCATCTTCCTCTTCTTCCCAGGCATTAGTATTTTCTTGCCAAGTATCCAGGTCTCCCAGTTCAGGCTGAAACAAAAGAGAAGTTCTAAGCACACGGAAAAATTAATAATAGATATTATTCCAGATAAAACACTGGAATGTGACTGCCATGTGGCTCCTGGATGACAGTAAAGTTTCCTTAACATTTATTTTTAACCTATTTCTTTTTAACCTTAATGCTTCAGACTTACAGAAATACTTGAGGTATTGCAGTGCTTTTCATCTTATTGTCTATGCTGTTCTCCCTGCTCTAATACTGAGTTTTTTCAGTTGTCAAAGGTTTTTTTGGACAAAGGCAGGAAGGAAGTAGTGGACTGCATTTTTAGCAAGAGGAACATAAATTGAGCAGATTAAATGAGTAGATTGTGTAAAAGATTTCTGGAGGTTGCATGGACAAACCAACGTGTACATTCACATGTTTTTATGTCCAGTATCAGCTGAGTGACACTTTTACTCACTAGAAGTCCTTTCCTGAACTATTTCCATTATGAACAGTACAAGGAGGTGGTATGACCATTCTGTACTGCTTCCTGCCTGCATCCTTTTGTGCACAATGTTAATCAAAGGAGAAGCACTGTTGAAGAAGGCAAAGGGCCAGGGAGGGAGAGCATCTCCTGCTAACTGGCCAGGCTGTTAGGTAACTAGACAATTTTTTCAAAGGCTAGGGGGCAAAAATTAGGAGACTGTTAAATTACAATCCCTACAGAAAGGAAGGGAAGAGCAGAAGGTTAAAAATGGGTCCAAGATAATAAAGCAAAGGTAACTCAGAGGCTTTCAAAATAGCCTTCTACTCTTTTGTTAGTAACTTATTGTGTAAAATCCAAAACGTATAGTTCATTGCTTTAGCAGATTTGCAAGCACATAAGTACATGGACAACCACCCTCTTTTTATCACTGATCTGTCAAGTTTCTTAGCAGAACACATTGGACTATTTCATTCTTCACTCAATTTTAAAACAATTTAAATTATTCCACAACTATTCCCCACAATGCAGACCTTAGGCAGACTATTCCTTCCCCTACAGAACATCATTTACTGACAAACACAACACCAATATTTAGAGCATACTTACAGATTGGTGAATAAAAGGAATATCTTGTGTAGCTGCTAATCTGCTAGAGAATCCTGTGTTTCCCTCTGGAATCCCAAAATTTAAAGGCTCTCGTTTTTTAATAACTATCTGAAAATATTCAAAAAAAGGAACAAAAAAGTGGTGAATCAAAGCACTGCACAGATTCCTTGGTGATCATGTATCTCTGTGCCTGTGAAGGTTCAGCTACACAACAACTCACTGTGCCTCAAACCTGGTCAGGTTCTGAAAGCTGCACAGCCAAAAGAATTGGTAAGTGAAAGATGCTAAATGCAAAAGACAAGAACTCCTCCTGCCCCCACTAGCTTCTTCTTTCAGCATGGAAACCTGTGGCTGTATCAAGACAGAGAGTGGGCACAAAGAATCACAGAACAAATAGCCACATCTCCCAGTACTCATAAAAACTACCAATTATGTGATATATTCCTTGGAGAAATCCTGCTTCTGTGACAGCTCACTTCAAGGTACCACTTTTGAGGACAGTGCTGTCTGCACTGTAATGTGAGCTCTCTCAGCTACTCCAGTAGAGTATCTGTGCAGTTTCAATAGCTGCAAATTCTCTAGCAACATCAACTAGTAAAGCTCTGTACTGGCTTAGCTGCAAAATGGTGCTTTTCCCAAAACAGTTGCCAAGATCACACATCCCTCACTTGTCTTGACCTCAAGTCATGAGCTTCGTTTAGCCTACTTTGAGTCTCTGCTGCTTCCCAGTGAGGCAGAGCCACAGTTCCACTGCCTGTACAAATGCTAGCACCAATGCATGAAAGGAAACAGGACAGGACAATCTTATTGAGCAATGACAGACTCTGTTATCTGACTGAGGTTCTGTTTCCGAATAGATGAGTCTGGATGAGTGGCAACACAAGTAGACTCTGCCTCAAATCTATGGGTTTATATTGAGACATTCAGTGGAAATACAAATTCATAATGAATGGTGTTAACTAGGCCAAGTTAACAGGGATGTTCTTTACAGTGTCTGCAGTCACCCCTAGAGATACATTTAAGCTAAACCCAGCATACAGTACTCAAACAGCATGGACTCTTCCCATGTTTTGTTCTGAACCTGAAGCTCATTTTGTTAGGCAAAAAATGTCAACAGATAGAAAGGAGAAATCTACCTCTCCCTAGTCCTCTTCTGTCCCTCAGAGCTTGGGAGATCAAAATCCTTAGAATAATTTAGTCCACAGGATACTGCAGATCTTGAATGTACAGAAAACTGATACCAGTATCACCTCCAGTTCATAGGACCACAGGAAGATTCAGGTTGGAAGGGGCCTCAGAGGTTTGTAATCCAACCTCCTCCTGAAAGCACTGTCAGCTCTGAGGCTGATGAAAGTACTTTAGGCTTATCCACCTGGGGCTTAAAAAAATTCCAGAGATGGAGGCTGCACAATTTCTCTGGTAACCTGTTCCAGTACTTGTGAGGTTTTCCAATTGACTCAAAGGCCTGTAAGTACCCAGCTGAGAGAGGTTTACACATAGAAACAAAACCTGCAAACACTAGATTTTAATCAGCATTTACTTACAATGTTGATGCTGCTGTAGAGATGCCCTTCCGTCTTGTCTCCATAGTAAAAACGGATATTTGAAGAACAAGCTATTTTGAAATACCAGTTCCCTAATTCCAGCCTCCCCAGTACAACTTGGTGAAACAAATAACTATTGTTTTCTGAAACAGCAGGGCTGCTCCTTCAGACTTCAGTAGAACAAGACACGGAATGTCTTTGTTCAAATAAGGATATGAGCACAAGTGACTAGAGGGTTCTCACATCGTACTTTCCAGAACTTTTAGACTATGAAACTATTCATAAGTTTCTAATAACATGAAGACTAAAGATATAAACATGTGATAGCATCACATTTGTTAAGATCTCAAAGATCTTAACATTGAACATGATAAACTATGCACCAGCATCTATTCTCATTTACCAATAGCACCTTCTATAAGGTCAATTTACTTATAGCCTATTTTAAAGCAAGGAAGACCCTCCGTAAGTATAGTTGAATGTGTAATACTTACTTTTTGAGTTTTTCTTATAGTTGGTGTCATATCTTTGAAATAATCAGGTTCCATTTGTTCCAAAGAATTTTGCTGAGCAGCCACATTGCCATTGCCACCTTCAATCTTCACACTTGTAGGTGCATCTTCATCCCATGAAGACCAGTCTTCTACTTCAGGCTGAATATAAGTATATGGTACAAGTTAATATCATCTGCACGGAAAAACTTGTCTTTTTACATCTTGCTAAGATACATACTTAATACTATAGAGCATATATAATAGTATTACATCTTTCTTGGATATATACCAATCCAATATTGTAGGACTTGTATAATCACCCCATTAAGGGATTAAGTCACCTACCACTTTAACAATTACCTGTTTAGGAACAGATGAATAATCCACTGTGGTTGGCAAAGTTATTTGGTCTCCACTTAACTTTCGCCCTCTTCCAGACCTGAAAGAAAAATGTAGGATTCCTCCAAGCTCTGAAAACATGAGCACTAAGTTTAAAAAAAACAAAAAAGGAAGTCTGAGAACAGCACTACTGAAAATAGTCACGGCTAAAACATTTAGTGCTTCAATTACCTTTGTATTAACTACTGTCAGTAAAAGTCTGTTAGGCAAAGGAATTTCATCATGAATTTAAAGTGGTGTTCACAAGAAGTTCAAAGTGCAATTTACTTTTCTAATTGCAGCGAAATAGAGGAGAAATAATTCTGAGAACTATGAAAATGGACTAACTCATTTGCATAATTCAGTTACAATTTTTAGACTGTCAATGCTTATGAAGCAAGCACTAGCAATCTACATTTGTCAAAGAACCATTTCTACTGTAAAATGAGAAATTTTTCTATTTGTCTTAAATTTTAAGCTGTGCCTAACAAATAGCTTTCTGAGCTGCTCGACTTGAAAGCCCCTCTAAAGCTCTTTTTCCTTCAAAGTCTAAACAGAGGTAGTACAAGATTATGCAAGTCAACAGCTTTTGTTCAAGTCATGCTTCTATTTAAAGAATACTGTTTCAATGCATTTCAGCAACTATATAAAATAATTTTAATTGAAAACAACACTAATGCATTGCAAATAAACCACCTAGAGATTTACTTCATGACAACATTCAAAAATCAGAATAATAATTAAAATATTCTTAGCTGACATTCACTGTATTTTAACATCTTAACACAAGAGAATGCAATTCAGGCTCACACTTGAGTTTTCCCCAAAGAATGTAAGCTCCTACAGCAAAGCAGTCATGTAATTGACCTCATGTAGCTTGGAAAATTTAAGGTTTTTTTCTTACTACTGATGAGAATAAAACTGGGAAACTTCAATTTCTAGTTTCTATCCATTAGTTTTAGTATTAGAGAACATACTATCAACTCTGAATAGTTGAATTGCTTGTAATAAATATCACCTCTGCTGTATGCTGGTGAGTGACTAGATATATTTTTTCTACTTTAGACCAAATAGATTCCTCCTTAGGAAAGGTCAGTCACTATGATCAAATTTTCAAATTTTATATAATTAACTCTAGCCCCTTTACAAACTGTTCCTTTAAGTTGAAAAGCAACAGAGTTTAGGGGTAAAGGAAGGTGAAAACACTGTTCCCTCAGACACATCAAAGACTTCTGGTTGACAAGATTTACTTGACATCTCTAAAGGAAACCCAGGCTTGGAAACATCCTCCTTCAGACCTGTACAACATACACATCTTTAATACTATTTTTATTTAATACTATTCTAAGCCATCTCTTCTGCACTTAGTTTCTCTATTTATATGATCTAGAAGACTCTAGCAAGCTGCTTGTAACAAACATTCATCAAGCCAAAATGGTTACACTAAGAAGGCTGAGGGTAGGAGGAAAGAGCTTTTGTCATAAAACGTCAGAAAAAATGTAGTACCCTGAGCGGCCCTGAGGAAAGCTACATAGCTCCACGTCTTCTAGGAAGAGAAAAAGATGGTTATAGGAACAGCTGCTCCACAGCCATCATCAGATACTGATCACTGCTCTGAATGCCAAATGCCTCAAGAAGTCTTTGGTTTGTTTCTCCTTACTAATAAGCAGCATCCAGATTTCTCAGCTGGAGATAACTAGAGATTTTAAACAGAAGGAAGTGTCATCTCTTTTTATACTTACACCTTTTATTTCCTGAAAACTGGATTCAGGCAGGCTGTTGCTTATCAAGAAAAGATTTAACTAAAGAAAGGACTAGTACTATATGTAACCTCTATGCCACCTAGAAAGTTGCACAACCTCTACAGGCACTGGTTCAAATGAAAACCTAATGTAAACTATGTAATCTAAGTAAGTACTAGCTCATATCCATTGAATTAAAATGCATGTTTAATTAAATCACATTTGCTGGTTATTAAGCATAGTTATACGCAGGGGTGCATTACAGGAAAACAAAATTTATCAAGCTACACTTTGCAGCTGACAGTAAACAGAAGAAACATCTGTAGGTAGTGATCTAAATTAATCTGATCCAGTGACTTGCTTATGTGAAAGATTTAAAATTTTCATTTCTTCAACTAATTGTTCTTCACCAAAGAAAGGGTTTTCTACTTTTTGTACTCTGAAGCAGTTTCTCAGTTGTTCATTTCAAGATTACAGTTCATTCAGAAGTTGGAAAAAAGGATGAAAATACTGTCACTACACTTACAAAACAATTATCTGCTTATAAAAAATACCTGTACACTTAGAGAAATGAAGGGTCCACATAATATAGAAATTAACATCAATTCAGTGTTTTGACTTCTTTCAGAACTTGAACAGCAAATATTCTTAATTTAATTTGGAATTCAAATCACAGCACTAAGGCTGACATCTATATAATTGTATGCAGCATTAAATTTATCAACAAGAGCTCCCTCTTATTCTTGGAATAAGTAAAAGTGAAGAGGAAATAAACAGTTAGTTTGTGTTTACCACATATTCTGCATATGCTTTAACCTCACTGGCAAAGTAGTTGTCATCATACACAAAAAGAGAATACATTTCTCTAGATTGCTTTTGTTTATGTAAACAACATGCTTCAAAAGTGGCAGGAAGCACCACAGTTCATATGACAGCACAGTGCCAAGAAGATCTGCCTCAGGTACTCTGCTAATGTATTTTTGAACTCTCTTACTCCACAACATTAACTCTTGAGGGTTTTTAGACTGCTTCTAAGTACTACACTGCAGCATTCATGAGTCTACAACTCAAAAGAACACCACATATGACTTAAAAAAGTGCAAAAAAGAAGCCATTATTCATCATAAAAAAAAAGTGGTTCCCTTGAACTTCAATCACTGTTCTCCAAACTTTTGAAAGACATCTTCAATAGGCAAAAAGAATGTGAAGTCTCAGGCAACTGTTTTTTGACAAACTGGATGAGAATTGCTTACATTTATAATAAAAGCCTACTGCCTGATGACAGAGTGGATGCTCCCATTAACCAAATCTCTTAAAACACAAAGTATCACTTGCCAAGTACTTTTCGAAAATGTGCAGCACAGCTTTTCTTCAAGTTTGACATGGAATAGTTTTAAAAGCCATTTTAAAACCCTGTCATAGCTGTTTACAAAACCTCATTCAGCTGCCATACAACAAAATACACTCACAAATACACTACACAGACTTTTGGAACTCTGAACAAATACGCAAATTAAAGAATGAATTTGATTTAATTTTCATCCGTCTTGATTGTTTTGCAATTAGTAAAATCAGAACTGGTAAAAGTGGTGGGTGGGTGCTGGGAGAAGAAAAGAAGTGCAAGAACCTGTAATTGAAAAATTGAAAAAGAAAACGTAACCAAATTAAATAAGCCATGTTTACCTGCATATTAACTTTTTAATGAAAGAAAGCACTGCTGCCAGGCAAGTACAGACTTTAAAGAGTCGAAACTGTGTTATGGCCATGGTGAGAAACCCTTCCTGCAAAAGAAAGAAGTTAGATGCAGAGGATTATACATCTTTATACAGTACTTAAAAGCCAATTACCTTAGTTGCTGCTAAGCAAGGAGCATTCTGTGAAACTGTATTAATGCAAGTAAAGAGAGAAGGTACCTGGAGCCTACTATCAGGATATTTCACTGACGTAAGTAATACAAGTATCTAATATGTATGGCCTTCAAAGAAACAGCACAAAATCACAGGTAAAGTCACAGTTAAGGACACTCTTAAAGGGGAAGCACAGGCAACTGTTTGCAGTTCCTGTGCAGCTGATCTGTTTCAGACACTACCAGTGGCACTGAACACCGGCAGTGCAAAACAGAATAATCATCAGAGAGAAGCTCGTGCTTGCTTGAGCATGTCTTGAATATACAAATTATAGATTTAGTCAGTAAGTGAACCCCCAAAATTGGCCGTTTAAATTTACCCTCCATTTTGATGGAAATGTATGATGAGAACAAATATTGCTTATTTTAGAGCTAGCCTCCCTGAAAAATCATCATCAAAGAAAGACTATTCATCCTATGTGCACTACTGCACCAGCTAACCCACAGAGCTATTGCTATTTCTATGCCTGACTGGATCACGATAGCAAACACAGCCAAGAAAAAATTAATCTTTGGCTGAAGCCACTCCTGTTTGTAGCTATTTTTTCAGTTGACAATTTGATAATCTAGATAATTCATACTCATCGTATCACATCATTCCAACACACCACCTCAAATAGCTACAGACTGACTCAGAATGATCTGCTGGAATTCAAGGATCCCTTTTCTCTTCTATAGGTGAACATTTCAGAGCAAAGAACAAGAGGTTAGGCTTCACAAATAGCTTTTCATTATATACATCTACACTTGTAACAACATTTTCTGTTGCAAGTTTAACATACCTCCTGGTGAGAAGAGAAGGCAGCCCTGTGACATTTTCCTCAGGCCATGAGTATTCCATGGAAGGACAGCTTGATTTCAAATATGCTATGGCATTTAAATCACTTTTTATATTCCAGGCTTTAAGTTAGGAAGAGTCAGGAAGGTGGATCATTAGGTAGGCTGCTCCAATACTGTCCTGAGGATTTTATTAAAAAGGTACATAATGGGATTTGTGAGCTTCTCGGAGCATAGATTTATTTTTATTGGTGCTCATTTGCTAGATAATGTAACTACTATTAAACACTGTAGTAATATACTACTGGAAATACTGCTTCACATATTGTCCAGAACAGGAATTTCTGCTACTGAAAAATCATTCAGGGACTATTAAACAAACAGGCCCTTTTACTGCAAAACGGAAGACTTAAGTCAATAGTAACCACCAAATTACAGACTGCACTACCAAGCTGCAGCTCAGGAGAAAGGTCTCATAGGACACATATCATGTCTACTTCAACATTTCTGTTATCTTAGTTCATTTCACGGGAGACTTAAAAATGTAGAGAACTTTATACAAGGTTGGATTGGCTCTTTATCTAACAGAATTAGAAAGCAGTCAGTTCCCACAAAGAAGCAAGAACAGACATTGTCTGACACATTTAGCTTTTAGTTTAAAAGACTGGACCATCATTTCATATTATGCTCAAGCACTTCCTTACCTTTGAGAACGAACAATGTTGACAAGAGCTAGATGACAGAAGAATGCATCAGTCAAAAATTTGAATGATTCAGAAATAATGGAAGTTAGTGAAAGAAGAGTGAATAGTAATTAGATGGAAAGTTCTCTATCCTAAAGGTAGAAATTATTGCAAACTAACACTGAATTGGGGAAAGAAAATGTTATTTTTAGGAGAGGCAGCTAAAAGTTATCTACCTGGGATGTGAGGCATGAAGAGCACATGACCTGATGAAATGATTATAAAGATACATCATTTCTGAAAAGAACCTTGTTTAGAAGCTCACTCCACTCTACCAGAATTCACTCTTTTATTAGCTTGTTGGGCAGGAGGGAAGGAATAGAATAGTACTCAATACTAGCAAGAGTAAAGCTCTTTTCCCTTGTTCAGGCTATCTAACTGCTACACTGGACAGTACAGACAGATCCTAAATTTTAAAAACTCCTAACTCTTGATTGAGAAGGTTGTTTTAGGAAGCCATCAAAAACCTTCTCAGACTCAATGTTATTTATGCCTAAAGTCAAGGAGCTAGGAAGATTACTAAGTGCAAAACTAAAACCAGAACAATGTTCAAGCGTGTCAGTTACAAACACATATATTTATATGTGTACATATAAATGAGCCCAGTTTTCAATGCATCTCCATTTTTTCATATATCAATTGTATACTGTATTGAGTTCTCAATATAAAGTTAAACAACTGAAAAAACCAGAATCTACAAGAATGCTGGCTTGCAGAGTCACTGGACTTGTGAAGTCCACTGTTGACAAGAATTAACCACCAGAAGTTAATCCATTTGCCACCTCATTCCCCTACATGAGTGACTACCCTTCCAGTATCTCCAGTGTGCCCATTTGGCAGAGTTCAATAGCTATCATCATTCCCCATGACAATCAGGTAACTCGCACCTCTCCACTTTCCATGAGTCAAGCAAAGATTTCAGAGTTAAAACGAGACATATGGCCACTTAACATATTTGTGATAGAGCTGCATTTCATTTCAGCTGAGCTAGAACTAGGCCCTTCAAAGGCTGGACTTGATGATCTTGGAGGTCTTTTCCAACCTCAGTGACTCTATGATTTAAGACAGTAAGTACCGTTTTGCCCACCTCTTCTCTGAGCATTGATTGCAGTCTTCCCAATTAACCTCTGTACACTATAAACTGTCAGATGCACAACCAGAGTTTTGTCAACAATGTGCTATCAGCCAGCCATAGTAGTGTTAGCAATCATTGACCTTTAAAAAGAACTCTTCTCTGTGCACCTAGTTTTTATACTGCTATTTATGATACGAAGCAGTATATATGTATTAATTTTAGCAATATGCTAAAAGCTGTTTAAAACACAATCTTGAACCAATTGTTGTCTCAAGGCAAGGACAAGTCAAGCACTTTCCCCTTTGTCTCAAACAGCATTTAAAACATGTGCATTGTTGCTCTAAGAACAGCACTACCTGAAAAATTAAAGGTTTGCTAAAGGTTTTGAGTTTTGTTTGGTGCCTTTCGGGGTTGGGTTCTTTTGCATTTGGGAGTTTTTTTAAGTTAATTAAATTTCTCAAGGTAAACCATTTTATATTCTGAAGTAGTTGTATGAATACAGATGTACACAGTACCCTGATTTTCCTCAGTTCACTGCAAACTTAATTCACGCAATACCGTTATACTAAACTTGCTGACTGAAACAAGGTGTTCATCCTTTTATTGTCCATCTTTCTCAGACACTGAGAAGAAGCACAGCCATGTATCTTCTCTTTCTCATGGGAAAAAATACTGAACAGAGTAATGCTAAATGGCAGGCCACAACATTCTACCTTTCTTTTCTTCTCGTAAGCCTTTCCTTGATACACAATCCCAAAAGGAACTACAACTGTGTCAGTAGTCAATTATAACACAGGATGACAGAGACATAATACAAACTTGCAGTGCTACATCAAGAATTCTAAAACATTTCTTAACAGATAGAGGCAAATGTAAAACACTGGACTAAAATTCAGAAAATCTGGTAAGAGCTGCGTGCCAGCCTGATACATCCTTCTGTGTATCACACCTCATGCCTCAGCTTCCCATTTATAAAACTGGATAGAGATTTCCTTCTCCCACTACTGAAATTGCTTGTAATGGATTACATTTATCAGACTTGGTGTCAAATGAACTTCCCTTACAACAGAGAAAAACAAGCAAATAAATCAAGACATGAATCCTAATCAATTTAACACTTGTGGTCAACTTAACGATTTTGTAACAGACACCAAATTTAGCTGGAGTTTGACTTGGGCATCTCATACTGCCTTCCACGGGCAAAAAGTCACAACAGGTGTTCACATGGAATATGAGCATAGAAAGGACTAAAAGACAGCAGCCATGACATGTTAAACACTTTAGAGCCAAGTCAGAAGAATGAGGCAACTTAAACATTTTAGGGACTCATAAAGCAAACAGAATGAGGGGAGGGAAAGTTTAGAATTTTATTGAACATTTTTACATTGCTTATAGCTTGCAACAGTGGCCTCATTAGAACTCCTGGCACCTCTGACTTCACTGACAATAGCCAGTGTAGTCCACCCTCAGACGGACCGGTTAGAAAACTATGGTGCAATAAGCAAGACTCTCATTGTTTATCATTGTATGATAAGCACACTGGCACCTGGAGAAACACTTCCTCTTTCATATCTAAGTGTACACACAAATACCACTTAAACAGGATTTCAACAGACAGAGCCAATTCTAAAACAAAGTCACTGTGGGGCACTAAAATAGTTTTAGAAACTTGTTTTCTCCTAGTGAACTCATCTTTTAATGTCAGTGAAAAAGATGTAATACGGTCATTATACAGCTCCTATCCTGCTCTCCTCTGATCCTCTACAACGCCAACTGATTTGTACTGTGCCGCTTTCTTTAGATACCATCATCTTTGAAATGCGATTTCCACCTTGTATTACCAGTGTCTTGTGAATTGATTACATTTTCTTTCACATCAGCTCACTTGTGACTCTGGAATGTAAACAGGAACACACCTTGGAATCAGTGATTTTAGCCCATATTAAACACAGCTAGATAAATAACCAGATGATGATGCCTAAAATAACTTGTCTGAAACTGAAAGGCTCCCCTCCAATTTACATAAGGAGACACAAAAGAAGTTTCACCCTCCTAAAGCAAAACAAGAAGTTCATTTTCTAGTACAAACGACTAACACGGCTTTGAGAGTTTACATTTGTCAGCACCAAAACTCCATACTGATTCAGTGGTGCTTTTGTGTTGTCACTAGAACAGCTGATAAAAACCTAGCAAAGTTCAGTGGTAAGGATAGAATTTCTTAAAAGTTTATTTTGTATGAAGATTTACATAAGTAGAATGGCCACATCAACCTAAAGATGAGAAAGCAGGTTTATAGTGAGATGGAATTTTATGAAGATTAGTAGACAAAGAAAACTGTTTTCAAGCACACAAACCCTCCTCCAAATCAGGTATGTTACAAGATGTATAAAGACACTCTGTATTTTAAAAAAGGCAATGTAATGATTCAAGAACAGCTTTCAGTCATGCTGAAAGACACAATCAGCACCTCCTGCATTTCAAAGACAGCAACCATGACTCTGTAGCCTAATGAAAGGATCCACTGCCCTCTTCCTGGTTGATTTGTTTGGTTTCTTCCTCACTTTACATAGAAACATAATATTGGGAACACTTGTGTATGGAGGGAAAAAATCCTACCTGTCTTGACCACTGAGTTTGATAAATAGACACATTAAGTGGCAGCCTGACTGAACCTTAAAGCCATGCTATTATGGCATTAGGGAGAGCAGCTGAATCAAAAGGGAAGACAAGGAGGCATCTCCTCTATCTAATTGTAGGTAAGTGGTTGTGGGATGTTTGTAAAGGTACTGTAGTTTCAACACTGATGTTCCAACTTTCAGTGCAAATACCCTAACTAGGCAGTTGATGTAGCTAGGACAGAAGACAGCTCACTCACAGGAATCATAAGCAGAGTAAAGTCATCCAAGGCACTCAAATCCAGAAAGAGATAATATCAAAAGCTGCAGAAGATACCAAATGTCAATACAGAATGTCTGCCTCTCTAACTAAAGGCAGCAAAAATTGGTGACTGCTGGCGATTCCTGAGTTATTTCTAGACACCAAACACTGATATACAACATACAGAGTTTCAACTCTTTTTTAAACATGCTACTCCCAGAGCCATAAACCTTCTATAGTAATACCACCGCATCTCACCCCTTCCTCTCCAAGAAACTGAATATAGCACCAGCCATACTAATGTGAATTCCTGAAGCTTTCTGTTCTGAATTAGAACAAATTCTACTCTTCAAGGCAATATTAGTTAAAACAGAAGGTTTATGTCCACCGACTGGTGAGTTATTCTTTGCCAATTCCTTACCTATTGCCACTGTCTTCTGAAAACCGGCACACAGAACACAGATTGAAGTAATGCAACCTTGTGAGACTACACTATAACTTCATTCACCTTTGCAACAAGTCTTTTACATAATGCACTAATTAATGTAACTTACTTCACAAAACTGAAGTTCTCAGACATAGAACTGGAGTTCAAGAGACCCCAGTTCTGTTCCAGTCCTTATTTGCCATCCTGGACCTAAGTTTTCTGTAACTACATGGAACGCCAGAGACAACAAACTTACACACCCATTGTTACTACCACAAAATCATCTTGCAGTGCTTGTCTTGACAAGAACCAGCTATTTACAAACAATGCACACTGCAAGACGGCCTAAAGAAATCTCTGCACTGCACATCTGTATTTCCACAAGCTATAAAGCAGCAAGCTATGCTATTTTTCATGAGATATGCAACTCAGGCACTTACACTGTGAATTCATGACCGAAAAACAGTGCCCTACCATTCTACTGACCAGCCAAGGCTTGAATATTATTAGAGACGGCACAGAGGCCAGATAGTAGCACTTAATTTTTCTGTGACCTGTTAGAGATTCTTAAGTCTTTAAAAGTGTGCTAAGAAACCTTCACACTACGTATTATGAAATGTGCCGGGCAGGGTAAACAGTAGGCAACCCCAAGCAATGCCGTCCCATCACCAGCTCCGACAGGACGTTTGCCCTCGCCCTTTGCCACAGGGTGCCAAGCCCCCAGACCCTAAACACGGCCTATCTACTCGTCCGCCACTTGATGTTCTTCCCAGCCCATGAGATCCCCCCTCTTCGCCCCGGAAGGGGCCCGGATCAGCCGGGCAGAGGCCGCGGGCCTGGCGCTCCCGGGC
>VWZT01009436.1:48267-83886 GCA_013397055.1 Pachycephala philippinensis | reverse complement strand
CCTGCCCGCCTTCCTCCCGCGCCCACAGTGGCTGGGCGAGTCTGTGCCCGCTCTTTGTCCCTCTGGGGAACCGCGAGAGAACGGCCTTGGACTTCAGCCGTGTCAGGTTGCTGCACACGTGGCAGTAAAGGTGTTCCTCTGTGGTCGACAGGATGCTGAGCTGTAAATTTGGATATTGCTAAAAAACAAACATCGCTGAAGTTGCTTCTGACAGGTGCAGTCCCAGAGACCCAGTTTGTTCACCGAGTGCTTGTCCATTTCAATGGCTGGTTAAGTGATGTTAAGGTTAATGTAAGGCACTCCAGAGCCCTGTGTAAACCTCCAGTTGTGTTAACACTTGGTAGGTGAAGTAAAGTAATGTTTTGACGTTACTTTTCCTTTCTCCCAGGAAAACAGTCAGTTCTAGAGCAGCACTAATACAGCACTCCTCTCAACTCCAAGTTGTAGCACTCAGTTATTTGTGTGCTCTTTTAATATCTTCCCATAAAGACTTCCTGTTCTGCCACTGGATTTACTCAGCAGCTGTGTTCCATAGGTGTGTTGGGCAGTGAGGAGATGGAAATGGATGACAGGTGGATGGCTATTGTGAGGAGGAGCTGGTATCAGATAAAGTTCCGTCATTTCCCTTTTCCATGTTCTGACAGACACCATGACTGCATTTGCACAACTCTTCATCAGGAAGCAGGCCCTAAAGGGACAAGGAGCCAAACATGATATAGCTGGCCACGGGGCAAGGACCCTGTCAGCCAGGACACGAGCAGGGTGGTCTGGGGGCAGCTCAGAGTCCAGACTGGTTTCTGGTGATGAGGCATATCTGAGGACAAGCCAGTGAGTCTGCACTGGTCCAAGATCAGTAAAGTCCATAGCAAACTGGGACATGGTTGTGGCCAGGCTTAAGGCTTATTCCTGTGATGTTGCTGAGGTGGGGATTGACACCCTTATGCCTGCAGGACCTGCCTTCAATCAGAAAAACTCATATGCAATGCTGCTTTTAATTTTAAAACCCTTCCAAAACCATTTGTGTAGCAGAGGTGCACCTTTCAGTATAACTTTCTATCTAAAGCAGAAACTGGAAAATAATCTTTGTCTACATTCACACAGAAAAGCAAAACTTCAAGCATGACACAATGGGAAAGATCAGGTTATGAAGATAGCCGGTTACATTTATTTTGAGAACACATTCAGGTTTTGGCATGACAGTCTATATATTCAGTAGGGAACCTGCCACAGTGAGAAGGAAGCATTTTAATATATGCATATAAACACCTACACTTACTACAAAATCTGCCAGAGAGGCTCATCCATGCCATCCTCCTAAATGCACAACAGACCTGTGTGTGGCAGTTGCATTAATTAAAAAATGCTGGAAATTGGCTGACCACTGATGGAAAATAACTGTCTTCTCTAAAAACATAATTATGCAGTTTCAAAATTAGTAATAATATAAACATGTCTTAATTTCTAAAAGCAGTGTTCACAGAGATAAATACTTCTTTGTTCAAAAATGTCATTAGCCCTCAGCTCTGAAATTTTAAACTTGGATTCATTTGTCTCAGTTAATTTTCCTAAAGTGATCTCCTGAAATCGTGAATATTTCATTGCCAGGTTGAATGCAGTACTGCTACAGTAAACTAATCAAGCTTGTTAGAGAACTATATTTTTTTAAATTAATGCTTTTCTTCTACAGATATTAAGACTTAAACATATTAGATCACATTACCTGATAAATTGCAAGTGTGCTAATGTCACTTCTTTTACATCTATAGCAATTTCCATCACTTCAAAGTTTGTTAGTTCCATCATCCTGATACATTCATGTTTCTACTTAATAACCTCATTCTGTCTGTAAAAGGGATACACACTCTCTTTCAATATGAATTCTCCCTCCTACGGGATATGTGCTCCATTTGTTTGTTTGTTCTCTCATTTAAGTCATTTATTAAAGCTGCGAATAGCTTTTTAACTAAGAGTACCTTTCCTCAATTACAGTCCTGTTGAATCATGTTGTAATTAGAGTTTTACATTTACAGAAGAAATTATACCTTCAACAAGTGTTTGATTCTGGTCAAAGTAGAGTTTTCATTGTTCTAAGCACAGAAAAATTGCAGATTTTTACTGTAAATTCCAGAAGTAATTTTCTGTACTGCTGCTAAAAATTTAATCATTAAATCATCTTAAAACTCCAGATAAGAAGAGGCAGTTCCATTGTTAGATACATTTTCTATTCCTTTGTAGTATTCCTGAGCACCTACTTTGGGTAATATCTAAGTATCTTCCAAAGAATTTGCTTGAGTTTAGACAAATGTGTATCCTAGCCTGTGTGAAAATCTGACCCAAGTAAGTAGCCAAGTAGTCACAAAAGCCCCTTTTCTCTCTAAAGGTCTTCCTGGCTGAAGCTGTACTCTCCTTTGCCTCTGCCAGCATACCTTAGATTCCTTCCCTTATTCCCACTAAGGCTTGATATACCTTGTAAGGGAAAATTCCAGACCGGTGATCTTGGTAAAAGGCCTTTGTAGGAAAATTCAACAAACTGACTTTTAGCGAGCATATAATATATAAAAAATAATATTCGTAACTTTGAAAGGGAGCACACTCCAAGTAGCTTTTTTGGAAGCAATGGCCAAGAGAGGCCAGAGAGCAGCAGTGGCTGCCTAGGTCTCCCTGAGCTCAGATGACTGAGCAGGTTTGGTCTTCTGCTGGACTGGGCAGTTTCGTTGCACCCATGAGAATGTTTCAGGGGTTCTCTCTCCTTTAAGCATCTCTCTGTGAGGCACTGACCTTCATACTGGAGCCTGGCCAGCTGACAGAACCTTTTACAGGGCAGAACCCCCAGTCAGCCTAGAGGAATACCCGCCTCAGGTTGAAACTGGCAGGCTGTTTTTTTTAGCGTTGTAAAGAACTTAGGAGTGGTAAAGAATCTGTGATTTTATCCTAATGCTGAGTAATTTCCTGAAGAGACTATCCTGGGTTCTTCTCTCTGCTGACGTCAGCTCCCTCTTCCTAGGGTGTTTCTGTATTTAATGTGATGAGTTAATATGCAGAATAGATGGTAGGAGTGGGTACCAAAATCCAGTTTTGCTTGTCCCCGCAATATTACTCATATTTCTCAACTAAAAATTCAGGAGAGGATAACGGGACCTCTTTTTTATACAGCTAATTTATTACTTCATTACCAAACAGAAAATCTTCCTTTCCTTCCTGTCATATGCAGCCATTAAGTAATCTTTCCTGACTTACACACACAGCCTGTCTTTTGCTCCTACAAGGAAAAAAAAGTCATTAAGTTATCAGAAGCTGGATCCTAGGCACTGTGCTAGCTTTTGGATTCAAATCCTCTAAATACTGGAGTATCTAGGCTGTTGCTTTATAAAAGTATTTATCTACATGGAAATGTTTGTGTGTGCATGCCTGCAAGTGTATTATTTGCAGGAAAACAGGCAAGAGAGGGCATAGCATGGAAACATAGGGTCATGAAATTTTGTTGGAAAAAGCATTTAGGAAAGCAAAGGATTTTTTTCCTAGGGTTGTTTTTGGTTGTGGTTGGTTGGTTGGTTAGTTGATTTTTGAGGGGAGAGAATAATGAAGCTGTTCTTTGTTTCTTCATACTTCATCATTAGTTAGAGGAATTTCTACGAATTTAGAAAATGCAAGTTCCTTTAATTCATGCCCTTTGCCCGATCAAATTGTCTAATTTCAAGAAGAATTATTCTGAAGTTAGGAAAAAATAGAAAAAAATTAATAATGAATCCTCCCTTTTCCCATTTTAAAACAAAAGACCTGTGTTATAGCCCAAAAACTTCAAAACTTGCATTCTTATCTGAACATCTACATGCCAAGACCAAGTGGCTGTTGGAAATGTTGAGTTCCCAAAATTTGTCTAAAAACAATGCTAGCTTCAGACAAACCTTACTGTCTCAGTAAAATTTGGACTGGGAAATCTAGATCCCCATTTTGATGGGGGAAAGAAACAACAGCTCATTTTGAATATAACTGCGTAATCTCATGTAGATACAGTCTAAAGGAGAGAGCAATCAAAGAAGGGGTATGAGGAAGTAAAATAAATACTTTTTTTTTCATTATACAACTTCCTTGTGAGAGGAAGAGGAGGGGCAGACACTGATCTATTCTCTGTGGTGACCAGTTACAGGACCCGAGGGAATGGCCTGAAGTTGTGTCAGGGGAGCTTTAAGTTGTGTCAGGGGAGCTTTAAGCTGGATATCAGGAAAAGGTTCTTCAGCCAGAGTGTGGTTGGGCACTGGAGCAGCTCTCCAGGGAAGTGGTCACAGCACCAAGCCTGACAGAATTCAAGAAGTATTTGGACAATGTTCTCAGGCACATGGTGTGATTCTTGGGGATGGTGCTGTGCAGGGCTAGGATTTCGACTCGATTATCCTTGTGGATCCCTTCCAACTCAGTGTATTCTATGATTCTGTGATTATCAAGTTTTCCTGTTCACTTCATGATAGTGAGGAAGCATTTTAAGTTATATTTATCATGACAGCAGTCAGTAGGCTGAAACCAGGCTTAGATCACACTCTTTTTGATCTTTATTCAACAAAGGAAGAACAGTCCTCTTCTAGCCAATGACTGTTTCATTAAACTCCTCCTGCAAAATAATATGTCAACAGGTATTTTGAAATGTAAGCTGAACAACTCAAATATTAGCAAATTGATCCAGGGTTTGGGCAGAAACTTACCTCAGAATGAAATGTGCATGAAAAAGTTAACAGATTAGCTAGAGACAGCATTTTTCAATCCAGGTTACAAAAAATTTTGTAACGCTTAACTTTTACTACCTCTTCCATTGTAGCTTCCAAGGACAATGCATTCCACCCAGCTACACCTGTGTTTGGGGCTAACCACTTATGCTTGTGTTCAACTAAAGCAGCATTTCTCTTTGTGGCTTTTCTTTCTCTTCTGGAAGAAACTGAGCAACTGCTGCCAGCTCCAGGGAGCATGCATAGGTGAGTACTGTATTTCCAGAAAGTTTGATTAACTTTGAAATAAAGCAGTTCTTCCTTAAAGACATGTTGTACTCAGGAAAGCATTGAAAAATGACGGATCCACCATACTTCTTCATAGTTTGTTCTAGTCCACCATACTTCTTCATAGTTTGTTCTAGTGATTAAGCAGTTGTACTTTTAAATTTGAATTTGTCTGACTTCTGTTTCCGTCTACCCTTTTAATCCTTTCTCTGTTGAAGTTTACTTTGTTTCATTTTTTCTCCCTAAGAAGATTGACACATCACAACCATGTTTTGTATCAGCTTTCTGTGCAATAGAATAACACGGGGAGTTTTTTCAAGCTTAGGTAGCATGCTAGCCCTCGATAATTCCCTTTTCTCTTTCAGTACTCCATTTTTTCCTACTTCCTTTCAAAATTGCAAGTTGAGCATCAGACTCACCATTGCAGCATACAAAGCTAAGATCAGTGTTATGCTCATCTCTGCTCATCTGTATTCAAAGAACCCTTGGAAGCAGATGCTGAGTTTTTCCCTGTGATTTCCAGTGTAATTGCTTTCCAGGGAATTGTGTTGCTTTTGCCCTGTGCACTAGATGCAAAACCCCAACGCTACGCTGACTTTGTACACAGACAGTGGATGAGAGCCAGGCAGCAGAAGAGGCCAGGTTGCTCTGCCCTTGTCAGTGTTCACCCACAGGCTGCCAGACACAGATTTTATCAGCAGCAGCTTTATATCTTACCTCAGGATCGGTGACTGAAAGAATGGATACCTCTTTCCTAGTGACTCCAACAAACAGAAATTAGCAGGGATTTCTTAGAGGGACTTTTTTTATGATCTGTTACTAAATCACTTCACTAGTTATAAGGTAAGCATAAAAAACATTTTTAAGAATAATACTGTTCAGATGGAAAGCATCATGGTAAATGTGAAATACACTAAAGTGAAATTAGGCCTTTTGTTATTCCAAGCAGAATACCAACTAACCTATTTATTACACTAAGGTGGTGAAATATAAATTATTTATGAGGAAAGGAATTTGTTTTTCCTCATTTTGAGCTTCGGTCATTACACACTTGGCTCTGCAGCCACAGCTGTTTCTTTTGGAAAATGAATAGCTGAGAAAAACAGTCCAAGTAGAACACAACTCTGATTTCAATTGCAAATATTTAGAAATTTAAATAAAGCCAAATAGACCTAGCAGGTTAAAACACTGGGTATTTTTCATTGCTCCAGTGAAAACTCAATCACTAAGTTAAAGCCAAACTCTTAAGGTGCCACAATTGCTACAATTAAACATATTCCAGAAGATGATGACATGGATGAGATAGTGCAGAGCTGTCACCTCAAAGGACCCTCCAGAGAGAAATGAGAAGCAGCAAATATTTTGTAATAGCACTGATAGAGTCTTACTGGATTTAAACAGACTTCAGATATACTTGTTCTCCAAGTGATAAAGGTCCATACTGAAACATTATGGCAGTAAACAAGAATGAAGAAGAATGGGGAGAAAAGAAGATAAATAACACCCACACCCCTCCCCCCTGCCCCAGAAATGGGAAAACCTATAAGAGCAAAATAATTTTATCTAAGATGTGAGTAAAAGTTTGACATCCCATCAGAAGTTCTTGGTGATATCACTGGTTTGTAACATTTTTTGGCTGGACTATGTCAATATAAAGAAGTATTCACGGGAGAATAATTATCAAACAAATTTCAGCTCATTGTGCATTTCAGACCCCTCAGGGCCTGACTAAGGGATAGGCTGAGCTAACTTTTTTCTGTTGGCCTTTCATTGACAGCAGTAGAACTATTCAGTTTGCTGTCACATAGAATTTGGATTAGTGCACATCCAGAGCTATACCAATTTATTCTCACTGTTATCCAACCCATTACTTCAATGTCTGTTTACAAACTATTTTATTTTTTGCAACTTGTCTACAAAAAGACAGAACTGAACCAGCTACTGGAATGTATATGCACTGGGCCAGCTAAAAGAAGTATATTCCAACAGTTAACGTAATTCACATCAATCCTGAATTCTCACTTCATGGCTGTTTAGTTCTGGGTGCTGTCGGCCTTTTTGACACTAAAGATGCAGAAATTTAGAAGAAAAATTAGTTAATGCATCTGTCTGTCTGTATATACTAGAGGTATGGAACCTTTAAAAACACAAATCATTGTATTTTTCAGTGTGTGAAAAAAAACCTCAGCAGGACAATGTTCTGACTGAATCCTAAATGTTACTGTTTTCAATACTCAAACAACTGAGTAGAAACTGAGACTGTGCAGGGAAATTAGCAAAACAGGCCAGCCTATGCATCTGAGAATAAACCTGCAGTTAAAACAAAAATACAAGGCCACTACAAAACCATCTCTCATTGCTGATATCACCACAAATCTAATTTCATTCTTGGAAGATCCATTGAGATACCTCTGACCAGGACACTCCAGTGTTACTTGGATCTGCACATGTTGTCCAACATGCTCTTTGCCTAGCTACTAAATGGAGGCTGCACTGGTGTGATTAACAGAACTCATGTGGGGAACAAGTGGTGCTGGGCTGCTTACATCAAAGAGCAGCCAGTGGTACCCTGAGACAGGAGCCACCGATGTATCTCTGGAATGCAGTCACTCTCCTCTTCCTTCTGGGTCTCTGAACACTCTTGCATTTTAAGCCAGTCTGGGCAGAACTTTACAGCTTATTTTTGGCAGCATGTGAAAGAGCTTGTTGTCAAGCCTTTAAAGTCAGATTGGTCAGCACAATTTTCTGAAAAATTTGTACAGCATTCAGTCTTTATTCTGTGCCAAGCATGAGCTTTCTGCAGAGGACTACATTGCACTTACAGAAACTGCACTTCAACTGTCATGTTCCAGGTGGAACTGCAAATGTTTACAGATCGAACAACAAGTCTTCCACAGGTCAGTGTATGAATACCTTACATCTGGCCCTCTCCCACCACAGTGAAGGAAATCAGGTGGTACCTCTGGAGCAAGTTAATTGTGTGCCCATGACATGCTGCAGCCATTCATTAAGCAAAGACTTTTAAAGTCATGTGCAAAATATGGAAGAACATTAGCAAAGACCTCTAAGAACAAAAGAGTAAAACTCCAGATGGTATTTTACAGCCTTGACCTATATAAAACACACCCAGGTAGCATATATTCTGCTACATTGTGTGAAGAAACGTTTTGTATTCTATCAGTTGCTAGAATTGGGTAAATCAAGTCTGGAATGAAGAACTCATAATAATTATACGTATATGCAATTCAAATAGGACATACAGCGAAGTTACAAACATACATTGAATTAACATATTGTGCTGGTTTGGCTGGTTTAAAGTTAGTATTCTTCATAGTAGCTATTATGGGGCTGTGTTTTTGATTTGTGCTCACATAGGAGTGTTTTCATTATTGCTCAGTGGTGCTCACACAGCATCAAGGCCTTTTCTTCTTCTCACCCCACCCCACCAGTGAGGGAACTGGGGGTGCACAAGGAGTTGGGAGAAGACCCATCCAGTAACAGCTGCCCCCAACTGACCACAGGGACATACAATGACATGCTCAGCTCATAAAGCTGGGGAGAGAAGGAAAGTGGGGGGATATTTGGAGTGGTTGCATTTGTCTTCCATAGTAACTTAGGCAGAATGGAGCCCTGCTTTCTTGGAAGTATCTGAATACCTGCCTGCCAATGGGAAGTAGTAAATTAATTCCTTGTTTTTCTTTGCTTGTGTGCATGGCTTTTGCCTTACCTATTAAACTGTCTCTATTTCAACCCATGAGTTTTCTAACTTTTACTCTTCTGATTCTCTCCCCCATCCCACTGGGTGCTGGGGGATGTAAGCAAGCAGCTGTGGGGGGCTGAGTTGCCAGCTGGGTTTAATCCATGATATATACTGAATGCAAAAACACATTTTAAAAAACAAAATGGATCTTTCAGTGAAAGAAAGAATTTTCTTCTTTCCGACCTCCACCATTATTTTACAACATAGAGGCAGTGACATACAGCAAATATGCTCAAACTGATATGAAGGTAGATTTAAAACAGCACAGGCAAGGCCCTCAGGAGGAATATCTGCAGCAGATCCACGATCCTGGCTCCAGTGTTGTTACAGTCCTAGCAGGAACTTGGTCTTTGTAGACAAAAGATATTCATGACCAGTTGCATCTTGTCCCTTGATGGCCCTGTTGGTATGGCCCTGTTTATATCAACTCCTGTCTACTGCCAAACTTCACCTTTGGCTGTTGCCAGACTTCCCTCAGACCTGTTCCCCCGTCTGAGCAGGCACTGGAGCCCTCACAGCCCGGCACTGCCGCTGTCGCTGCCATTCTCCCAGCCCCCGGAGCCCTCACAGCCCGGCACTGCCGCTGCCGCTCTCCGAGCCCCCGGAGCCCTCACAGCCCGGCACTGCCGCTGTCGCTGCCGCTCTCCCAGCCCCCGGAGCCCTCCCAGCCCGGCACTGCCGCTGTCATTCTCCCAGCCCCCGGAGCCCTCACAGCCCGGCACTGCCGCTGTCGCTGCCGCTCTCCCAGCCCCCGGAGCCCTCCCAGCCCGGCACTGCCGCTGTCGCTGTCATTCTCCCAGCCCCCAGAGCCCTCCCAGCCCGGCACTGTCGCTGCCGCTCTCCCAGCCCCGCGCAGGTGCCGCCCTGGGCTGAGCGCAGCCTGTCCCGGCGGGCAGGCAGCGAGGGGAGCGCTCACTGTGCTCTGCGCCACAGCACCGCAATTCTCTCCTCGAGACCAGGGACCGGGCAGCAGCAGAGGGGCTGGACAGTGCAATGGGAGCGGCCACCACCCTCCCTATGCGCAGGGCGCGGGGGCCCCCGAGCGGCTCCTCAGCTGGGAGCTCGCAGTAGTGATGGAACAGCACAACCCACTGGCACAGGAATGACTTTCTAAGTGACAGTTTTTACAGTATTCTTCTAATTAGGAGTATGAATATTATGTTGAGTCAGTAATTTTTCACAGTAGCCACCAAGTCACAACAGTATCAGATTGCTCATTCACTTTCTGCTTATGCTTCTCCTCCACCTCATAGCCTATTCAACACCACAAATACAAGCTGGGAAAAATTAAATATTCTCACTTCAAAGCCCCTGTCCTGATCCTCTCTATTCATCGAATTTATTTTTGCAGCTATTTATAGACCTGGCTGATGTTACAGTTCCAGATACAAGAATTTAAAATACATCACGTTAAGAGACTTATGGTGGCAAATTATTGAATTATACTTCAATTTCAAAAGGCCCCAAAGATCTACATTAAAAAAATTACCAGTAATATAGGCAAAGCTAGAACACAGTAGTTGTTCAGAATTAGAATAGTGACTCAAGGTAAATGTGAAAAGAATTGCTGAGGAAAGATACAACTGCCTTTTTCTTGAGGAATTGAACTTCTTATGAATTGCTGAGTAAATACTTCCAACCCACGTCAGAGACTTCAAACAACTCATTCTCTGGAAAAGAAGTACCAAAGGAATGTCATCAACAGTTTCACATGTTCTTAACTTTCTCCTGCTTACTCTGGGAAATCAGAAAAGATATGCTCAGCAGTATGTCATATTGCATTTTCCATACTTTTTTTTATCCTTTTCTACATTTCTGGTCAACATATTTGTTAATTGTGTTTCTTTTCTGAAAACCTTTACAAGGTTCCACAGTTGTAGAAAGTTATGGATTATTAAAAACTGGAACAGGTGACACCACATTACAATCCACTGAGAGACAGAACCACCTTAGAACCATGAGTCCATGAATTTTTTTATTAAAATAACACCAAGTTTAAGAAATTGATGCAGTGCAAAGAAAATTTAATGATTTTCCATCCTTAAGTATGTAAACTGCATTCCAATCCTGACATGACTGATGTAATGCAGAAACACTGTATCTGCATTAACAGATGAATGTCAAAGTTAAAGACTGGCATGCTGAGCAAGGAAGGTTCTTATTCTTTGCAAGAGTTCTTTCTTTACACTGTCTGGTACCAAAGCTGAAACACAAATAAGAAAGTAAGAAGCAAAAAAAGACAAAACAAGAAGTATGCTAATACCATACTTTTACAACAGCTATTTCTATTCTTTCATTGTTACAATTCCATTAATACCTAAAGTAACTGAAAATACTTGCTTTTCATATAACACATCTATATTTTTCCCATTTCAAACAGACTAAAATTGGGATCTATTGAGAACAATGTTGTTCCTGGTAGGTTTTTTTGCCTATTCATAATCCAGAAAATGGGAAAGTTTGAGAAAAAGGGTTATTCAACAGGAAACAGGATATAATCACCGGAAGAAGTGTGATTATCCTACCTTTTTTCTTCACAAATTTAGGACCAAAAAAAAATATCAACCCTGGCCTCTAAGTAAGGGTCTCCAGCAAGCTATTTTGAAGGCCTATTTTTATTTAGAACTTAATGAAGCTACTACCACTAACATCAAAGCCTGCTAGAGAGCCCAAGAGGAACAATATAAAGAGGACTGCAGTTTCCTTAAGTGATTCTATTTTTTTTTGTATCTGTATGCTATGTCCTTTACTCTTCCCACTCCCATTAAACTAGAACTGTTAGTTCTGATTTTCCATCTTAAAAGATTTGGAATTTTAAAACATCTGTGTTGCATACACAACTTGGGACCATTTAGTCAATTATAAAAATGAATATAGACACGACTAAATAATGTAATCTGCAAAAGTACTCTGAAGGCTGCTACACAATACAAATTCACATGTTTTATTTGTAGTTAATATCAAGCTATTAATATTTTATTTGTAGTTAATATCAAGCTATTAACATATTTCCTTGAATCCAACACAGGCAAGTTCATGATGCTGCTTTCAAAATATTAATGAAATAGAGGTAGGTATGTTTATTGATGTACTACTACGTCCACATTTATTTGTATTTTCTTACCTCTGCCTTTGGGAGTGATTTCTGCCACCAAATCATCAACAGTAACATGCTCTAATCCTTTTTCTTTAATGACATCTGGGGAAGACCAAGACCGATATTTTAAGACTTTTAATCCATTCATAAGATGACAAAACCTGTGCTGGTGATTAAGAGACAAAACCTGCCTACATAGTCATGGGAGAATATGAAGTAGCATGGGACCTAAATATAGGTTATTAGCTCAGTACCTACTGCATTGTACAGTGGATTTTAGTCTCTCACTCATGCCATAGGTTTAAGGATGGGGACTTGTCACTGCTGATGCATCTTGATCAGCTCATATTTTAAATACAAACATTAAAATGTTTTA
This sequence comes from Pachycephala philippinensis, assembly GCA_013397055.1. Classification (NCBI taxonomy): domain Eukaryota; kingdom Metazoa; phylum Chordata; class Aves; order Passeriformes; genus Pachycephala; species Pachycephala philippinensis. The sequence continues at coordinate 71,668 of VWZT01009436.1, read as the reverse complement.
TCTCATCTGAGCATTACCAGATGTGCCTATTACTGGAGTGTTGGAGCAGTTCATAAGTTGGCTCACTTTTCTCTTACAACACATTATTTACACAGTCCTAAGAAAGGTGCAACGGGAAAAACACTTTGGAACATACAACAAGGAAGAGCACAGACAGTAAATCCTTACTATTCTTCCAACTGGTTTAAACAAGATTTCTGTACATATTTCAGCTAAGTCAAAAAGTATGTCAGAAAGAAAGGACTACATCTATAGCAAAATAAAGGCTATTATTAATACACATCAGTATTTAAATAACTGTTCACTTATAGCACTTTGCACACTACTGAAAAGTGCAAAGTCAAAGCTGAGAAGTAATCTCAATACAGTAGCATGAACATAAAATATTGTTTAAACATTAATGTTTTTAACTGTATGTCAGTACCTAGGATTGATTGTCCCCGAAATACGAAATAGGTTTTCTGAACTAACATTACATGAACTATTTGTAAAAACAAACAAAAAAACAAACAAAAAACCCAACAAGCCCAGCCCCACTCCCACATCACAGAATGCGTCAGGCTGGAAGGGAGCACAGTGGCTCATCTGGTCCAACCTCCCTGCCCAAGCAGGGTCATCCCAGAGCACATGGCACAGGATTGCATCCAGGCAGTTCTTGACTATGTCCAGTGAGGGAGACTCCACAACCTCTGGCAATGTGTTCTAGTTCATCTGTTCTGTCACAGCACAGTAAAGAAGTTCTTCCTCATGTTCAGGAGAAACTTCCTGAGTTTCTGTGCGTTGCCTCTTGTCCTATTGCTTGGCACCACTGAGAAGAGCCTGGCTCCATCCTCTGACACCCTCCCTTCAGATAGTGATAGACATTGATGAGGTCCTCCTCAGTCATCTCTTCTCAAGGCTGAACAAGCCCAGCTCCCTCACCCTTTTCTCATAAGAGAAGATGATCCAATCCTTTATGCATCTTTGTCACCCTCTGCTGGACCTCTTCTAGGAACTGTATGTCTCTCTGTCCTTCCTTGTGGAGGTTATTAGGCTCTTAACATAGATAAATGAACTTATATTTTTTCAGTCTCAGCAACTGCAGTTACAGTCCAAAGTACTAATGTAAACTAAATAATTTTCCATAACTCTACTATAGCAGAGTATAAAGTGTGTGGTTGACAAGGCAGATAAACACCCCTCTTGTTTTCTGTACTACTGAAATGGGTAATCTCTGGCACTGCCATTAGGTGGACAACGGCAAACATGAATCTTTTCAGGCTTCTTCACAAATCAACCTATGAAAGCAATTTAACACACTCAGCCCTACACTACTTTGTAGTGGAATATTGAGTTTCCAGGCACAATAGACAAAAGCAGAATTTAAGCAAAAGCTCAAGGGATTTGTTACCTGCTTTAAGGAAATTTCATCATGCAGCAATATTCCTGGATGCTTAAGTACTATTTATAACAGTTTCATTCAATTTATAAGTCATTAAATTCCAGCAATGCCAAACACTTAAATCAAAGCTAAAGATTTGGGTATTCAGATGTTCATCTGCTTGTTTTCTCTCCTCTAAGGAGATGACCTTAATTTCAAGATTTGTACTCAGAAAGAGTACAAATGCACTTGTTTCTCTCCTATACGCAGATAACAAAGTTCTCCAAGTTGAAAGTTTCTAAATTGCATACCACTGTATTTGCTCAATTCTCCTTTTTTTCTTCTCCTGTAGCAACAGTCACCTCTCTTAAAACAAAAAGCTGTTATCATCATGAATATTTAGGGAATCAATTCCCATACTTGTCTGAGAAGCTTAATAAGGTTCAGATCAGAGTTCTTTAAAGACTTTTTTGCCAAGATAGCAAGATGCTTTCTTGCACACAAACCCAGTTGCCAGGGGTACTTTCCTCTTGCCCGGGTCTTGTTTAAACTGGCAGTAAAGCCTTCATCTGGGACTTTTACTTGGCCAGAGTCTCAGTTGACTACAAAGGGTATTAATTATTTGACTACTGTTACCTTTGCAATGTGCCTTCAACTGATCCTTCCAGCCACATTCAATTAACTTGGCTCTCAGCAACTCTTTAAGGCTGTTAAGACAATATACAACTTGTTAGAACAGCAAACATTCCTGACAGCTTAAATATGCTCCAGCATGAAAGTTAAACCTACAATTACTACCCAAGAGCTCCCAGACCAGCAGCAGAAATGGCTGAACAGCAGGTGAATCCAAACTCAAATGAGTTCCAATTTCAGTTTACCATGTTGGACTATGAGGATTTGGTGCCTCAGGAGCTAACTCACAGAATTGCTTCAGGCAGTGTTGATGCTGCAGCCACCAAAAAAAAGGTAGAAGCCCTTGAATTACTTGAACTGACTGAGTCGATTTGGATAGCAGACGTATGCAAACTTTCCAAGCTGGAGTATTTCACCTGATACCAGGTCTTCAAAATCAGTAAAACCTTCCCCCTCACCTTTCAGAAATAAGAATTCTGCACTACTCAACTGCAGGTTTATCCTCCCAGTTACACATTACCTCGTTTTGGGTGAAAATGAAGGGATCCTATATCTTACCTTCCTAAGCATGGTTAGCTACATAAGCTTAAGCAACAAGGATTCAGGCATTAATGGAGAAGACACAGCAATCTGCCACAATGAAGCATCTACTCCATATATCAAAATAGAATATTGAAAGTTAGCTAAAAAAGTGAAAATTACTACTAAAAAACAGAAGAAGGAAAAATGAAAGTAAAATATTATAAATAACTTTAATACCTTTCACCATCTTCTCCATTAGCTATCAAGCCTGCTTGTCTTGTACTATCCCAAATAACTCTAGCAAAATCCTGTTTTTATGAATGAAAGGACTGGAGCAAGAGGCTGAACTGCACAGGTCTAATCCCTTTTACTCTGTGAATTGTGTAGAGGGCAGATGAACTGATGACAAAAAGCAGAGTAAAAATACAGGTGACATTGGCTGCTTCTAGATGTTTCTCAATTCAAGAAATCCAAGTGCTCTGCCTCTGATCATAGTACAGCTCTGATAAAGCCTGTTTATAAGACAGCTTTTGACATCCTGATAAAACCCTTCCTACTCTTAACTTAGGATAAAATAGATCTCAATACCATTTCAAGAAATTGCTTGCTTTGCTGAAGCTCTGTTCAATCTCCAAGGGGATGGTCACAACCAGAAAGATGTAGAGCAGAGATACCACATCGGGCTACAAAAGGTTACACCAGGTACAAGGCTATGCCATGACCCAGGAAAAAAAAATTCTTGTCATACAAGCCTTTAAAAATGAAGCTTTTGGTGCATGGTGTTACAAGCAGAGTGAAACAGTGATGAGGGAAATGTCATAAGCACTCTAGTGATATGTAAATACAATGTCAATAAAACAGACTGGAGACAACAAAAGGCAAAAAACATCGTGCAATTTACTTGTTTGCCTTTATTGGGATCTCTACAATGACTTGCACAAGTGCTGTTTTCTGTATTCTACTATGTATTGCTTTACCTAACAAGAAAAGAGATAGAAACACAAGAAAAACTTAAAAGCAAAAAGCAAAGTTTTGTTTCATTCTCCTTATCAGGAAATAACAAGACTTAACTGCAACAAATTGCATGGAATAATGATTCTTACATGAACCTAGGGCATTCCAACACAAAATACCTGAATAAGAGAAAGTTTTAGAGTTCATAAGCCAATCACTCCATCCTTTATTTCCCCACCATCTCTTTTCAATTGTAAAACTAAAATAAACGGTTCAGAAGGCATTTTTAAAAACAGTTTTATATAACACTCAAGACTTTCATGTGCAAGCATTAAAAGAATTTAGAATTGAGTTTACTTTACTTCTAGGTGTAGTGCAGGTTTGATGTATTTAAAGCCTCTCACCGGCATGGAGTAGGAAGTCAACTTACCGTTCTCGCTCTCCTGTTTCTATTAGCTTTTGGTTAATGGTTGCTCTCATCTGGGCATCTTTATTCATGTTGGAAATCTAGGTTTTCCACAAACCTACACAGAGCAAAGGAGAGTTTCGACAAGTGCTGGTGTCATTCACACAACAAAAAAAAAAGTCACCAAAACAGAATGACATGCAGTGTTCTGTTCGCTGGCACATCCCCGCGGTTAATGACCGGAGCGCCAGTGCGTGCCCGGCTCAGGGGACGAGCGCGGCACGGCACCGCTCGGCGGCTCGAGCGCCGGGCAGCTCACCGGGCCGCCTGCGCGGGCGCGGCCCACCCTCGCCGGGCGCGGCCTCTCCGCAGCCCGGCCCTCCCGCCCGGCGCCTCCGGNCCGCCCGCCCCACCGCTCCTGGGCGCGGGTTCCGCCGGGAAACGTAGTCCGGACTCGGCGACTACAGCTCCCGGCGCGCCCCGGGCCCACGGCTGCCTCCGGGCCCGGACTACAGCTCCCAGCATGCACTCCGGCGGCCGGGCGCCGGCGCACCCTCTTCCCGTGGTGCTCCGCGGCCGCTGCGGCGCGTTCCCCGAGGGCCCGCGGGGTTGCCGGCGCTTCCCGAAGTTTTCCCGGAGCTGCGGGATGGCGGGCGCCGCCCACTGCTCCCTGCAGGCCAAGCGCCTGCTCCTGGACCCCAAGTTCGAGGGATACAAGCTGTCGCTGGAGCCGCTGGCCTGCTACCAGCTGGGGCTGGACGCGGGTGAGGAGCGGGCGCGGGGCGGGGCTGATCCCGCCGGGCATCCCCCGGGCAGCGCGGCGGGGACGGATGGGCCCGCGTTTCCCTCCGTCCCCTCGCCGTGCTCGTCCCCCCGCGGCCGGGCAGCGGCCCTCGGTGCAGGGTGCCCCGAGCTGGGGACAGCCCGGCCCGCAGCACCGGGAGTCCCGCGCTTCTCGGACGGCGGGGCTTTCAGACACCGAGCGCTTCGTGTCCGCTTTTCTCATTGTGATTGCTGAAGTTGGCCAGGGACGGCCGTCGTCCTCCCCCCCAGGTGGCTTCATGGTGGACAGAGGTCTCTGACTTGTCAGACCTCTGCCTTGTAGCTGTCTGCCCCTGGTGGGCTTAGTTCCTAAGTTCCTTAGTTCCTAAATAAGTAAGGAAACCTGTGTCCTAAATATGATCTTGCTTGTGCAGGCGAGGTGAGGCCAGGTGACCAGCTGAGGTCGTTCAAAGTGGAGTGCAAACGAAGCACATGCGATTTAGAGAAATACATATGAAATTAACATCTTATACAAACTTCAGCAAATCAGCTATTTTTCTTTCTTACTCTGCGCACACTTCAGAGGTGGATCTTCAGGCCATGCATTCCATGCCCTGCTTTCTCTGCCAAGCATCATTAGAATTTTAGATGCTGATCCATTAACAGGCTAATTCACTGAGGAGTACATTAGCACAAAGTCCTGTTGGATATGTGCCTACAATCTTAGCCATGCCCTGAAATCTCTCAGCACCCTACATCTACTGATTTGTGAAATTCAGGTCTTCTTTTAAGGTGGAAGAATTAGTTTGGGGTTTTTTTTTTGTAAAGCTGACAGTAAACACAATTTGTGATTACACGATTTGTGTAATCTCTCTATATTTACTGAAGGATATACCTATCTACGGAGTTACCCATTATATGTTACTTTAGTTTTGTGTAGAATACATTGTATTTGTAGTGGATCAGAAAGGTATGTTTGCCATGCTGAATTGTCAGCAGTAATTTTTAGATAAATTTTGTATTGAAGGTCAATTGAATTAGACTGTTGGTGTATCTATGGTAGGACTGGAAACTTTAATGAGAGTAATATTTTTACTGTAAGACTGCTTTAGATGTCACCTTTCAAAAGACAGTCCAAGTGCAGGTGAGTGGGTGTGTGTTATGGGCGTGCTGCAGTTGTGTCAGAGATGGCAACAGTGTAGCATAGGTGCCGTCCCTTAATTTGTCCATTATTTCCTGTTCTGCCTATGGTCAAGCAACCTTTGTGGTTCTTGGATATCAGTTGTACACCTGTTCTAAGTAGCTGAGGACTACAGATTTTCATTGAAGTACAGGAGCAGTGTAGTTGCTAATGGAGAGATGGATCTGCTCAGTTCTTGCCCATTCACATATTTTACGTAATAATTACAGTAACTCATGTGAAATAGGATTGGTATGTGTGACTGTGTTATTTTCTTTCCCCACTTCCCACAGCACAAAGACCCTGACTCATTTCAGTCTGACTCAACTGTCCTACAGAGTCACTAATACTTACTCACTTATTCTGTTCTGTGTGCACAGATATAGATGCTGGTCCTCTGGAAAGTGGAAAGCTTTTGTTGTTATTCTTGTGTTTTGGAATTAATGACAGGACACATATCAGGCCTTAGACCTGTCTTCCAGATGTTTTGTTTTCAGCCTGCTCTTAGGCCATACAGCTGCCTTTTTCTCCTTGATGGTTTTCTTTTGCTTCCTTCAAGGCAGTTTCCTCACAGTGCAGAGTTGTTCTGGACCTGACTTTTGTATTTCCCAGTGTCAGTGGTCTACATATGTGTTAGATTTAGGGTATTCTTCCAAAACTTGATTTCTGTGTTGTACAGGAATAATGGGTTGAGCTGTAGAGACTGTGGATGGGTGTGAAGGCTGTGGCTTTTTCAAATTACTGTGTGGGAGAAGAAACCAATATTTTGTGGGAAGGCCAAGAACTTCTGCTTTCCAGCACACTTGTGTGCAGATTCAAAGCCTCTGGAACATGATAAAGAGCTTGGTAGTTATTTGGTTATTAAAATAATATTTGTCACTGTGTGAAGAATTTGATTTGTTTTCCTCAAAGTGGGGCTGAGTGCAATAGCTGAAAAAAATGTCAAATGTTTAGGAACACTGTCGGCATAATTATTTGTGATTTTATTCACAACCATTTGCAAAAATATTGTAGTAGAATCTGGAAGATTAATGTCAAAAGGCTCTTGAATTTTTTGCTTTACAGAAAAAGTTTTAATGTGTGTTTGTTTCAAATGAGCTGAGATTTGTAGTTCTGCATGTGTGGCATCCCAAATTTGGTGGCAGTTAAGATAAATATGTGAGTTTTAGAGTACTTGGAATACATGACAATAAAAATAAAGAGGTGCTTATTCTTAAGTAGAACTGAGTTTTAACTCAGCTGTAGTTGAAGTATTTATGCACTGTTATTACAAACTTGCATAGTGAACTTTAGAGTATCAATCTTGTCTCAATATTTTTATCTCTGTTTTTATATTTATTTATTTATTTATTTTTATTAATTTCACTGCTAGCTATAAAATAAAATGACCAAAAAAATTGCCCCGTGGAATTGATGCAGTCTTCTGCAACTGGAGCAGGTGGATAGCAGCATGTGGTGTTGTGTGACAACGTGTGGGGGTTGTCATGCTCCTGGGGACTACAGTGAGCTTCATTTTCTGACCATCATGTAAAACTTAGTGTTCAGTTCTAATATGCCTTCAACTGGATGACTGTGGTTGCCAGGAATTTGCTGTGGTCAGATCTGCAGCTGACAAAGAAATAAATTTTTTTAAATGATTTGTTTATTAGATCTGTGATAGAAGGTGAGTTTTTAGTAAATTTCTTAAAACGTATGATCACACTGAAGAAGAATGGGGGAAGTATGATACCTTCCCTTCTCTTTCAGATGCTATGATTTGCATGTTCTTCTTTTATTTCTTCCTTATTCCTACCCATTCTGTCCCAGTTAATGCTAAACTCTCACAGTCATTTGTTTTCTCATCTCTCATCCTGTAATATATTTCAACTAGTAATGAGTCCTACATTATTATGCCTTTTAATTCCTAGCTCTTCATCGTAAATTTTGTCTTTGTCCTTACTTTTTTTAGTTTATTTCCTTAACTTATTTTCAAATGTTTCCTTTGCACTGAGTTTTGTAATGCCTTTTTTTTTTTTACATCACTGAACCTTTAGGAGGGACAGAAGAGCATTTTGTTTTATGTTTATCTCTTCTGCCCTAATCTGATCTCAGGAGAGTCCAAAGCAGAGTTTGTGAGGCAAATCCTTGTCTCCAACAAGGAACATGTCCAAGCTGCACAACATTTTTAAAGGATTGAGACCTTTGCTGTTTACTGTCAGATGTCTCTTAATTCCTTTTTCTTTCCAGAGGCTTAGACTTTATTCAGATGTGGATGTCCCTGATCCCTTTCCTCTCGATCTTGTCCATCTGGCAGGACCATTGTATCTATGATGTAGTAGTGGATGCTTTTCAATACAGCTACAGCTGGAAGGCAGAGTAAACATTTGCTCAGACATGGAGCTGCTGTTGCAAGCCAGGACAATATGCAGAGAATGCATTCCTTTGATCACGTGTATTTATGAGTTTTATCACTTCTTTTGGAAAAATGGTGGTAGTGCATCCTGTTCAGAAGGTCTGTACTTCAGTGAAAAGTTGCCCATTAGTAGTGATATGTGGAAAACATATGTTTGTGACTCTTTATGGAGCAAAAGGCACTGGTGTGTTTCAGACTTTTAGAGATTTTCATTTGCATTTTCCATTTGCATCTGAAAAATTAAATATAAAAAAAAGTCTTTAAAGTAATGTATGGGAAATAGTAAAAAATTGTGAGCTTTTTCAGACATTTGCAGCTATAGTTCGTAAAAGTTTAGGTCTCAGGCACATGTTAACCACAAGATGATGCTGCCTTTAAAAATAAAAGCATATTTTTAATAATTAAAATAAAAAGCATTAATGGAGGGTTAAAAGGATCTTTGAATGCTGATACTAGAAAATAAACTATCTCTTCCACTAGTAGATCAGTGTATCTGAAATACAAAATTGCTTCCACTGGGTGGCATTGCAAAACAAGGCATGACATACAAGCATATAGTATTTGATGCCACAAAATATGCTGGTATAATTACTTTGCATATTTTGCAGTTTTGTAAATTTGCTTTGGAGTATTCAGGAAGACATCTAAAAATGGAGGAGGTGTTTGGGTGTTGTTCCTCACCCTTTTTTTCTCTACCTTTTTTTTTCACCCCAGTTCTGCTTCATAGTGTTTGATGGTAGATGGAAGGCTTCTCTATTCATTTAAAGTAGAAGTTCCTTGATAGTGTTCTTTATTCAGAGGAGAATTTTTTTTTGCAGTGCAGACTAATAATTATAATAATATCCAGCTAGGGATCTTATTGTAACAGATTAAGGGTATGTTACTTATTCTGCTGATTCTTATTAATTACTTTGTATTTAGTTCTTTTGCTTTTAGGTAAAGCATTGTGAGTGAAAATCTTTTCTTTAATTATGTTTAAATTATTTTGAGCCAAATTACTCTTTGTAAGCATGGAACTAGTAGAGATAAATAAAATTCTAGAAAAATAGCATAGTTTTCTTTGTACTAGTCCAAAATATCCCACCTAACTAGGGTTGTTGGGAAATAATATTGAAAGCTGAGATTTAATTTATGCATTCTGTATATTTGCTTTCATTTCTGGTATGAATGACAGTGTATGAATCCATGTTTCTGGGTTTTCGTGATGCAGGTGTATTTATCAGAAATTTGAAAAAGACCACATATTGTTCTGTCGAACAGCTGCCATTGACTGCTGCTTCTTAATTGAACCCAAACAGAATAGTGAACCCATTGGGACTAGTGAATTGGTCTGACTCTTAAAAATCACATAAACAAAATAAAAAACCACCAAACCCCCCCAAATAAAAACCCTAGAATAAAACAAATCCAAACCAAACAACAACAAATCAGAAAAAAAATCCTGACTGAACCAGCAAATAAAAACTCATAAAACTGTGTAACTGTGAGACTGAATAAGGTGATGATCTGATTGAAGTATTTCTTCTTCTCGACTTATATTAACTTATCTTTCTCTGAATTTGCTTTATTAAAAGTCTCCATTTTTTTATCTTTCGTTCCTTTTTTTTTTGGCACTCAGCTCTATTGCTTTTCTCTTTTTTTTTTTTGAAGGACCATCAAGAAACCTTGAATCTTAAAGGCTGTAGAAAGGAAGGAATGAATTTCACCCTAGTGTAGAATCTTCTATAAACTATCTAAGCACATGGTATGTGATAGCAGATGGCAGTTGTGCACAGATTTCACTTGATCCCAGTATGGGTTTCCATTAATGGAGAATGAAATAGGTTCTTTAATCACTTCATCTTGGCAGAGATGATACATTCTGAAAGCCTTTGGTTACCTCATTAGAAGTGTTTCATGACAAGACAGTATGCATTTGTTAGATTTCCTGGTTTAAAATCACCTATGAATTGTAAAGTTTCTGGATTCTGTTTGTGTGGAATTAATTATGTATTGCAATAATACAAGGGGTTTTGATCTCCTATTCCTGACCCCCTGCATTATTCAGGGCTTATCAAAACTACAGTCTAGAAAAATCAAGGACAGAGAATTCATGTTCTTCCAGATTTTATAAAGTTTATCACCTTACAATCAGCTAATCAGTAGTTTATTGTTCCAAGAATTTTCGTGAAAAGTTATACCTTTACTTTAGGAATCATCTAGTTTGGAGTAGTTTTACTGTTTGTTTAGTTACAGTTCTGACAGGAGCAACGTAACTAGGGGAGTGGGGAGGAAGAAGTGAAGAAAGGAAGCCTTACCATTTTAGGGGTTTTGTGCTAAAAAATCTTTACATGTTTCTACATGTATATTCTAATTTCATAAAATCAGCTATACAGGAAGTATAAAGATGATATGTGCTTGGTTTCACTGAAAGTAATTATCCTGGATTATATTTGGTTTGGTCTTTAATTGTTTACAAAATATTCATATCATCTCTTTTTGTGTTGGGAAAAAATATCTTTGTGATAAAGCTTGGTTAAACAGCTTTAAAATGCATTTTCACAATATATTCTTATTTTTTTTTCAGTCTTACTTATGGCAAAATATTCTCATTAATTGAAGTAGGAATTGGAATGGGTAGCAGTCCTTGCCATTAAGACAGGTGTATTTTCTTCTCACTCCTTTGTTGATATTCTAGTTTGTTTTGAAGGGCCATAGCTTGTGGAACAGTAATTTATTAATTGCAGAGGTACGGAAATCCCTTCCGTGTGGTGAATATGAATAATGATTTGATCTGGGTGGAATTACAACTGCTAGTTTGCAAATATCAACAGTGATTAGGAGACTAATTGCTAATTATGCTGTCATTTTTCAAGTGTTTTGTATCGTATGACTGGATTTTTTATTAGTCAGGCAGTATAATCTTGCGTAGTTTCCTAAAGCCACTTTTATGTTAATGACCAGTGTCTCTGATGAGGTCTGTTCTGAGCCATATAGTGACTGTCTGGTTGTTGAGTTGGTGATAGCTGTGCAGTGGCACTGATGGCACTGCCAAGTGAGCTGGTCTTTGCAGGAATTGGTGTTCTGATACAGTAAACTACTTCTGCTGCAGTAAGGTTTAAGTAGATGCTAAAGAAGAGTAAGAAATCTGAGTGCTGCTGCACAGAGTTTTGAATGGTCCCTGTTATGGGGAGGGGTGGAAGTGAAATAGTGGAAATAGATTTGCTCTGTTTCTGAGCAGAAAAGGGAAGAAAGTAGAAGGTGAAAGATCTGGAACTAAAATAACTTAGCTACTGCTATGAGAAGGATTAGTCTTGAGGTGCTTTTCCTCAAGGAGGTGAGCTTGAGTGCTAATCATCATGGACTGACAGAGGTTATTTGTAACTTTCTAAAAGAGTTTTCTTGTGTGAAGTTCAAGGTAAGTTCCCTGTAGGAAAGCTAAGAATGCTGGAGAATGAAATGCAGTTCTGGTCTATCTGAGACTATTTACAGAAGGATGGATGAGACCTTTGCTAATATATTTTGAGATGTTTGGACTACAGCTGCTTCATCTCTGTATAAATACTGAATAGGAAGAAAAAAACTGCACCTTAGTCTTTGACAGATAATCCAGTTCTGGTTACTGGTAGCTGAGTACATGTTTTCTATTTGGACAGATCTTGCTCAAGTGGATGACTGTAGGCAGCATGCTTCTTGCCTTGAAGAAGGTACTACTCTAGTGAACAGCCATTCTGTGTAGCCTCTTTCAATTACGAAAACTTAGTCTGAAATTTTGATGGTATCTTGGACATTTCTGAAAATTTCAGCCTCAGTGAGTGCTAAAAACATGGTGGGGGTTTGTTGTTTGTTTGCTTTTGATTTTTGTTGTTGTTATTTTGTTTTGTGCTTTTGTTTTTGGGTTTTTTTGTAATTACTGTGAATTCTGCTTTGTACTGTTTTAATCTTTTGCCTTTCAAGTGTTGATAGATTAGTTCAAAATTTAAGACTATGAAATCCATGTAGTTAATATGGAATATTTCTTTTGGCTACTGTTTTCCTAGAGTTACTACAGAGCAGACTTTTTTCCCCTTGCTGTAATACAAAGTAGGTTTGACATTGTTGTTGCATGTGTGTAGATGTGTGTTTCATCTTGTGAGGGTTTTTGCTAAATTGGACCTCAGCACATACTGGTGAGAGACGGGGTGGAGGTGTATTGGGTTTGCATGGCAAGGTTTTGGGGGGCTGCAAGGGAAGGCCTCTGTGAGAAGCTGCTGGAAACTTCCCCCATGTCTGACAGAGGCAGTCCAACCACCTCCGAGATGGACCCGATGCTGGTGGAGGCTGAGCCCATCAGCCATGGTGGTAGCATCTCTGGGGTAATACACTGGAGAGGGGTGAAAAGTTGCTGTACCAGAACTACAGCCAGAGAGAGGAGTGAGACTGTGTGAGAGAAACCACTCTGCAGACACCAAGGTCAGTGAGGAAGGAGGGGAAGGAGGTGCTCCCGGTGCCAGAGCAGAGAGTCCCCTGCAACCTGTGGTGAAGAGCATGGTGAGACAGGTTGTTCCCCTGCAGCCCATGGAGGTCCATGGGGGAGCAGAGATCCACTTGCAGCTTGTGAAGGACCCCATGCTGGAGCAGGAGGACGCACCTGACTGAGGATGTGATGGTATGGAAAGCCTATGCTGTAGCAGGCTCCTGGTGGGGCCTGTGAATTCATGGGGAGAGGAGTCCACACCGGAGCAGGTTTGGTGGCAAGACTTGTGGCCTCATTGGGCACCCACCCTGGTGCAGTCTTTCCTGAAGGACTGTGACCTGTGGGGGGGAGCCACTCTGGAGCAGTTTCTGAAGAGCTGCAGCCTATAAGAAGGACTCACCTTAGAGAAGTTTGTGAAGGATTGTCTCCTGTGGAAAGGACTCCATGCTGGAGTGGGGGAAGAGAATGAGGAAGAAGAGGAAGCAGAGAGGTGTGATGAGCTGGTCTCAACCTCCATTCCCTGTCTCCTGTGCTGCTGGAGGGGGGAGGAGGGAGAGACCAGTGGGAGTGAAGTTGAGCCCTTGAAGAAGGGCGAGTTGGGGGGAAATGTGTTTTAAGATTTGGTTTTGTTTCTCATTACCCTAGTCTGACTGGCAGTAGATTAAACTAATTTCTCCAGGTTGAGTCTGCTTTGCCTGTGACAGTAATCTGTGAACAATCTCTGCCTGTGCTCATCTTCGCTCATGGGCCTTATGTTTTCTCTCCCCTGTCCAGCTGAGGAGGGAAGTGATAGAGTGCCTTTAGTGGGCATCTGGCATTCAGCCAGGGCAAACCCACCACAATAGGCCACTGTAAATGGTAATAGTGATGACATAATCAAAGCAAATGACTGCAGTGGCCTTTAGGGCAGATGACTTGCTTTCTAAGTTTATGGTGAAATTTTAAACTTTGTATACATAATGTATTTTTCTTCAAATAAAGCGTACCTATGGAATGAAAATGGAAGAATTATTTTTATAATATTAGTTTGAATTTTAAATTACGAAATTGTAAATACATAATTGTTAAACTAGTCTTTTTCTTCTCCCTCCAGCTGTAGCAGAAGTGCAGCTTCGTGATGATCAATATACCCTTGACCACATGCGTGCTTTTGGCATGTATAATTATCTTCACCTTGACTCCTGGTACCAGGATAATGTCTACTATGTTGATCAGTTTGGAAGGGTTATGAATCTGTCAGTGACTCTGGTAAGAATATTTTTTTTTTTTAAACCACTGAATTTGAAAAGATGGGGGCAGATGAGATAGAAAATACTGCAAGTAGGATCCAAATGCAAAAACTGGGGGAAGCTGATGCCAGGAAGACAGGTCGGTCAACAAAAGTGTGTTTCACCAGGAAGAATGAAAGGATTTCAAGTGAGGTTTCTGACTTCTTTGTGTTAATACTATTGCATTAGTGTTGCAGTAGTGTGTGGCATCCCACCCTAAAGGGGACAGGAGCACCCAGGATTTGAAGATGCTCGTGGTCGAAAGGAACAACAAAAGCCAGAGGGTTCACAAAAGCTTACACAGGTTTTTTAGTGAGTTAAACACTTGGCATGGAAATTGGAATGTTAGTCCCTGACCTCCTAGTATAAACACACAGCAGTGGGCTGATGGGATATCCAGGGTCCTGGAGGTGCTACCTGGGCTTGGTGGGAGTACCTGTTTATGGGTCAGTTTCTCTGCTTGGAAAATAGGTGACTCAGTTTGTATACAAGTGTCGCACTTGGACACGAGAGAAAACAACGCAGACACGGGTCAAGCGAAGAGGGCAAAAAGCCTGGGGGTCTGTCCCCCCTTTATTTATATATGTTTTTAGAAATCACCATGGATTGGAGGGAGAAATCAACACCGCTCAATCACACTGGTCAAAGGAAAAATCTATTAAATTTCTCCGCCTAGGAGAAATGGAATGCAAACATCCGCTACGTTTACAGAAAGGCCTGTGAGAAAACTCTTACTGAAAATGAAAACATCAAGAACTGCAAAGCTCAGGGCAACATACAAGTTAGTTATCACGTGCAGTTCGTTCTTCCAGACCTTTCTGGAAATGGGTTGGAGGGCTTAGGGGGTCTCTGGTGGTCTTGATCTCCCTGCTGCAGTCCATGCCCACGTCCATTTCTCCACATTATTCCTATATGTATGCTGGACTGTGCTGTGCTTATCTCTAGGAGCCAGAACAAGGATGTTTGTCCCAGAAAAGTGCTGTCCTACCTCTGCATGGCCCCTATCTCCAGCCACATCCTGTTCTTTCTCACAGTGTGTTATTACCAGCAATCCTTGGCTGAGTCCACAGCCTATGGCTATCACTGGTGGAGACATACACATTAGCTCCTTTTCCTTTAGGCTTCTACATAGTGTTACATCTGCTTCTATTCTGGGGAAGATGGACATGATGACAAGCTGAAGAAAAGGGAAGATGCCTCTTTTCTAGTTGTTGTCTCTTTCTCCCCGATATTCTTGATGTTTGTTTGCTGCCTTGAAAACCCAACCATTGTATGTATGTTAGAATTAGAAGTGCTTAATCTAGACATCATTTGTTGGAGGCAAAAAGATGCTGGTGGCCCTGAGGAAACCTGAAATAGTATAAGCAAGATAGGCCAAGTCTGAAATTTCTGCTTTTATACTGGTGGTACAAGTAGTCAAACTTTGTATTTCTTTTGAGCCATTTTAGTGCATGGATGCTTTAGTTTCCTTACAAAACTATACTTCATTTCAGAGGGGTAAGGACATGGCTCTATGGACACCATGTTTCTAGCACACACAATTGTAGTGCTTGGGCATTAATGAAGAAAAGACTATGTGGAAAGGAAAATACCGATTGTCATGCTGCCAGAGAATTTGACTTGTAACCCTGTGAAAACACAGGGCTGTCTGTGAGAGCTTGTGGCTTAGTCTGTGCAACGGGACAGAAATTACTAGGTCAGGATTAAACTAAGAAAAATTCTGAAATTGCAGTTTTAGATTTTAGGTTTTCAGAGGATGATAGGCTGAGAACTGAAGCTGCAAAATAGTTCCTTTGCTTTTCATAGTATATAGCAGTTAGAACCTTTGGCAGACTCTTACTGTGACAAAATAATCTTCTAGGATTTTGTCCAAAACTTTTGGGATCATCTGGATTCCTAGCAGAAACATCTAAAAGAAAGCCCTCTGTTAACAGTGGCTTGTCACAATCTCATTTTTTGTTTTATCCTTGAGTCTGATTAACCTTGGTTTGCTGCTGTATGCCCACCCAGACATTCTTTCACTCGCCCTCTTTAACAAGATGGGGAGAAAATAAGAGAAAAGCTTGTGGATGAGGATAAAACCAGGGAGATCACTTACCAATTACCATGATGGGCAAAACAGACTTGACTTTGGGGAAAGTTATTTAATGTATTGCCAATTAGAAGTAGCATAGGATGATAAGAAGGAAGGTCACACAAAGCTTGTACCAGGAACTTGCTCCTTTGTGTGCTTTTCTGTGGGCAACAGTGTGGATATCTGTCCTCTGTGGATTTCAGGGGTACAGCCTGCTTTTCCATGGTCTTGTCCAAGGGCTGCAGGCAAACCTCTGTTCCACACCACTGTCTTAGCCGACAAGCTAAGCTATCTCCGATGGCGAGTCCACTGGAGCCAGCTGGAAGTGGCTGTATGTGCAGGGGCAGCCGTGGCCCCACCTCATTGAGGCCAACCCTGCAGGTCCCCTCTGCCTGCACAACACAGACACCCAACACATTCCTTTATTAGGAGGGCACTATGTGTGTAAATTTATTTCTCAGCAGATAAAGGATTTTACAACAGGCCATAAATTGGCATAAGAAATATTCTTCCCTAGGACCTATTTCAAGATAATGGCACTTGATTAATATCTGGTCACAAGTTTCAGTTCCACCTGAAGTGGGGAATAAAACTGATTAATCTGTGAAATAAATAGGCACCATCTTGTGTCCTAATACATGATACCATGCTGTTTTACAAAGGAAACATGCTTGCATATGTATAAAAAGGAATGCGTGTTCAGAAACATCAACAAGGTGTCTCATTACAAATGTGCCTGGCTATATATTAGTCAAATGTATATTAAAAATAAGATTGGTTTTGGCCAAGTACAGCTTACAATTAAAATTAATGTCAGTCTTCTTTAAAACAAAAGATGGAACAGGTTAATATGTTCATCCTAAAATCAGAGTGAAAGAACACGTAGGCTTTCTAACACATTGTTATTTCTAGTTCTGCTTCTTATTTTGGTTGCAACTTTGATTCTAATATGACAGTGTGTTGATTATCCATATATCATGAATCATCCCTGCAACTTAGGTGTTTACAAAGATGTCATCTGTGAAGGAAAAGAAGTGCATATAACACCTTGCCACTTGCTCAAAATCACACATAATTGAAAAAAGAAAAGTGATCAACACAAGCAGTTCTTCTGTATTGATGGATGAGTATTCAGGTGGGTTTGTTATACCAGGTTGAGGAAATTACTACTCTAACTTGGGTGGAAATACTGTATAATAGCTTTAACATTCTCCTATTACAGCTGTTGGACATTTTCATTCAATGCGTCAGCAGCAGTCGATACTTTGCTTTAGACACCCAATGGGTAGGGTAGTGATGGGATTACCTAGGTGTGGTTTTTTAATTGGTAATTTTTTTGCATCTGACTAACTTTGTTGTTTGCTTGGTGTTTGTAATATGCAAATATAGCTGGAAAACATTCAAAGTTTTCTCCTTTAGCAGTTGGACTTGGTTTCTTGACTTTAAGCTCTTCTCGCAAAGACAGCTTTGTTTCTTTTTATGCTCAAATAGTTGAAAAATTGCTCAAGTTGAAAAATTATGCCAATAGGAACTCTTCTCACACCTAATTAAAATCCTTAATGGTGTATATATTTTCATCTTTTTAATTTCCAATAAGAATTATCTATGGAATACTGTTTCTGTAACTCAGTTAACTTCAATTCAGAACAACTGTCAGTGGCACCAGACACAGTGTGAGAATTCTATTTGAAACAAGTCAGAATAAGGAAGCAGATAGAGAACAACAAAATCTTTCAGTGTTCTGTTTCAGGATTTTAAATACTTGTCTCTTTGTTATTCAGAATGCTGGGTAAGGACGTTTTATTGCAGTTAGAGAGATGTGTCAAATGCCTAGGTATTTTGATTTTTCATAAAAACAAAGTCTTGTATTTGTTATTGCTACTTTGTGGGAATTGTCATATGACTTACAACTTTTCTTTTTTCTTTTCTCTTTTATTCCTTTATTCCTTTCTCATTCCCTGTTACTTCCTTGAAAAATTAATTTTTATTTTAAATCTTTTGTAAAATATATCATGTTTGTTGGAGACGGGCACGGGAAGCAAGAGATGACCCTAGATGAGTTAGCACTTGTTCCATTTATTGCTCTATTCCTCTACATTTTTATACTTTATTCTTACTGTTACATAACTGATCACGCATTGTTTGATTGGTTAGTACGCCTTGTCCACGCGCCCTTTTACACTATATGGTTGGTTAGTAGGCCTTGTTCACGCGTACATTTCAGCTATATGATTGGTCTTACGTAGCAACTTCTATATTAAGTCATTTTGGCAATTTCTGCATTAAGGTTAGCTGAATCAACATAACTGCACTTTTTTTCTCGCTAGCTAAGTCAGTGTGATGATACATTTGTATCTACTTCAAGGATTGAGGATAACTAATTCAAGGGGTCTATTATTCTATTCAAGAGGCCTATTGTTGGTTTATACTGAGGGCCTATTGTTAATTTACTAAAGGCCTTATTGATAATTATGCTGTAAGTTCTATATACCTGTCTTGATTGTGCAGGTTTTCATGGGGAGCAAAGAAATGATGTCCACGAGACAAAAGCCAATCCTCTACACATGTTTGTACAGTATTGTTGTTTAACCCCAGCTGACAACTAAGTACAATGCAGCTGCTTGGTTACTGCCCCTCCTCCATCCCCAGAAGGATGGGAAGGAGAACCAGAAAAAGGTAAAACCCGCAGGCTGAGATAAGAACAGTTTAACAATTTATATAGAGTAAAATTAATTCATAATAACAACAAAAATGATAATGTAAAGAGAGAGAAATAAAACAAGTTGTGGACAACACGTTGCTCACCAGCGCTGCCCCATGCCCAGCTCATCACAGCCTGAGCAGTGCCGAGTTGTTTTAGCCAGTTCCTGCTGGTATAATACATGACTGCAGACCCTCACCTTCCCCTCATATTTCTAAAGCAGGGAGTTACTATTACCCCAGTTAACCACCTGGTGAACAGAGAAATAGCAAGTCAAAAAGCTAATCTGACATAAGGGGTTTGAGGGCAGGTTTTGTTTCATCTTAAAGGAGTCTATCCTTTTTATTGTCAGAATGAGATTAGAGACTGTTCTAACAAATGACTAAAGTTAAATTAGTGAACAGAAAGGTTGTGAATAAGATTATTTCCTTTCTTTCCTATTGAAAGAAAGGCTTTGTAATAAAGATTATTTTTCATTTTTTCAGGAGATTGAGTTCTGAAATTCCTGCTCAATGCTGATAAGTCTGATGTGAGCTTTAGAAGATTAAGTAGTTGATAATTTTTTATTTTAATTGCATCCAAAATGATTTGAAGCTTACTGTTAATATTCACTTGAAGGCTGACAAGTGTGGTCTTCTGTAATGTTGTATAGTATACCCCTGGAAGTCACTGTTAAGAGGAATGATGCTTCTTCTTTCCATGATAAGGTACACAGGATTTTGACTTTTTTTCCTATGCTCAGTAGTGATTGCTAGTTACAATGGAAAACTTTTGTACTTTGTTTATAGAAAAAACAAAAATGCCTTTCAGTGAAATCTAAAAATTAAATAAAATATGAGGAAGCCCAAATTATTTGTATCTAGTGCTTGTGTGATATTTGTTTGGGTTGTGGGTTTGGTTTATTTGGTTTTTTTTCCTTTTAATTCTTTCATTCTTGCCTTCTGAATGTGTTACAAATTAACAGAATAGTCCAAGGGGTGTAGTGAAACAACTGAATCTACAAACTGACCCCGAATGCTTCTAATAATTAAAAATCAAATTTGCATATTTTCCATTGCAGGTTTCATAACCTTCTTGTAGCACACAGTAATCTCTAATATGAATTTAAGTAGGCCCAAAAGGCAAGCAAGCTATCTGTTTGTTATCCGGTCTTTTTTTGGTGTTGCTTATTAAAATGATACTTACCCAAATCCAATTTCTCTTGCTTTCTCTTGCTTACCTTTGAGATGTGTTAAATGCACATCTGATTTTACTAACATCTGGAAAATATGAGGGATTTGAAATCCCCTCGAAGGCGGAATTCTCAATAAATGAGGCCGCTGCACGCTTTGCATGCACAGTGTGCTCTGTCTGTATTGCATACACATGCCCAAGTGCAAAGGACTCTTTGGGAGATGGTCCTTTGTATGCACATTTTTGACTGCCTTATTTCACAGAGTAGAATAAGTTTCTTTTGCTAAAAGTAGAGTATCCCCCCCAAGCTACTGATTGTTTGAAAATAGAGGGACAGAAGGTGTTTAAATGATTTGTGGCTGAATATTCAGGGTCTGTAATAAGACACATTTGTAATCTGGTATGTTTTCACTGCTGTTTCTTAGTCTCATGCCTTACTACATTAAGGACGGGCCTGAGACTAAGAAACATTTTGTGTGTCACAGAATAAATAATTACTTGTTTCCCATCCAGGTTTTCAGTACAAAAATATACTTCTGTTTGTGCTTCCTTTTACATACTTGTCGATATCTTCAAAACTGTCCCAGTAATATTTTTCAAATTTTCTTTTTCTATTTTTACAAATACATTTCTTTGTAAATACATTTTCATTTTAGTAACACTAATGCTGATTTTTAGTAACAAGGGAAGAATTTCCCTCTTGTTAAACAAGAGATTTCTGATTTGTGGACCTTCAAAAATAATTGTAGATCAACTGACTAAAAATGAGCCTAGTAAAATAAAACAAAAAATAGTTTAATTGGCTCTATAACCATTTTTTGTGTTCTCAACATGGTCTATTTGTTGTTGGATTAAGAAGATAGATTGGGTTTAAAAAGGGATGATCTCCAAAGGTCAGTCAGGCACCTTTTTTTTTCAGAGATGATTTTATTTGTTCAGATACATGTAGGTACACTGGCTTTTAAAATACCTATGAAACCCATTGTATCTAATTTTGTTTCATATATGATACATATATCTAGAAAACTCTCTGTGAGATTAGGGGAAAGGACCATAACTTCCTGAGAAATGTTCCTCTAAGATACAGAAAAGAAACAACAGGAATTGCTTTTCTTTGTTGTTACTGGAAGACCTCTTTGAAGACCGCAAATCAGGTACTGAAGTCTGTGAATCTGTAAGAGGGACAAGGTGGT
The DNA here is from genome assembly GCA_013397055.1 of Pachycephala philippinensis. Classification (NCBI taxonomy): domain Eukaryota; kingdom Metazoa; phylum Chordata; class Aves; order Passeriformes; genus Pachycephala; species Pachycephala philippinensis. The sequence continues at coordinate 50,615 of VWZT01009436.1, read as the reverse complement.
GAATACGGTGTGGTTTTGGGTTTCTTTTGAATTATATTTTTTGTGTCCTCTGTTTATTTTAGAATCATAGAACAGCCCAGATGAAGGGATCTCAAAAGATCGTATAGTCCAGGCTTTCATGTCAAAAGGAGCCTAGATGAGGTTATCTAGCACTCTGTCCAGCTGTGTATTGAAAACCGCCAGTGATGGAGATTCTGCCATGTCCCTGGGGAGGATGTTCCAGTCATTGAGTGTTCTCATTGTAAAAATTTCTCTCACGTCTAGATGAGACCTCCCCTAATGCTACTTTTAGCTGTTGTCCCTTGTCTTCTCTATGTGACTTCTTGTGAAGACAAGAGCCCCTGGCCTCTTTGTAGCTGCCCTGGAAGACTGTGATGAGGTCTCCCCTGAATCTTCTCCAGGGAGACGAGGCCTAACTCCTTCAATCTTCTCACACGAGGCAGATTCTCCAGCCATTTGATGGTGTTCATGGCTGTCCTTTGCACCTTTTCCAGTCTGTCCATGTCTTCTTTCAATTGTGGACACAATACTCCAGGTGGAGCTTGACAAGCACTGGGTAGAGTGGGATGATCACATCTCTTACCTCTCATAGTGATACTCCTGCAGATGCAGCCCAGGATCCAATTTGCCTTTAGTGCTGCAGCATTGCACTTCTAACTCATGGTCAGCTTGTTGTCCCCATTGCCCTCAGGTCATCTTCAGCAGGGCTGCTCCCTGCCACACAGGTCCTGGCCTATTCTGAGCTCTCTGGTTTTTCCATTCCAGGTGCAGGACTGTGCTTGTCTTTCCTTACTTTCCCAGTGTTCTTGCTGCCCCACTCTTCCAGGCTCTCTCTGCCAGATAGCTTTCCCTTGTAGGTTCACATCTACCTCATCACCTAGTTTAGTGTCATCAGCAAATGTGGTGAGGGTGCTTTCAATCCCATCACCCAGGTAACTTATGAAGATGTTCAGTGTGTGGGGCCTGGTATCAATCCCTGAGGGACCCCACTTGTGACAGCCAGCCAGCCCATTTTATTTAACAGCTTCTTAGTTCAGTTGAAAAACTTAAAACTATTAAGTTCCATTTCAGTTATTTAAAAGATTATAGAGATGTGACTGTGATGTTACTGAATCTCCAGTTTGCATCTTACATTTTTCTGTGAGTATATTTTGTTTGTGCTCTTAATACTGCAGTGTGATCTACTCCATAAGTAGCTGATCAAGCTGTATTGCTGATGAAGCATGTCCTGACTGTTTTTTAAACTGTGATGCCAAATTCTTTTCAAAGCATAAAGATTTTGTTAGGGTTTTTTTTTACCTAACAAGCCTGTTGGGTATTCAGAGATTACTTCAGCACAAAAAATGGAGGTAAATCATAGTCCTGAGCAGGCAGCAGCATTGCTGACATTCCATGAGCCAAATAATGAGCAGAAAGTCACAAAGCCTTATTCAGCAAAGAAAGAGATGTATGTGAGAGTGAAAGCAGAAGATAAAGAATAATCCCTAAAAGATATGCTGGAAGACATGCCGCTGTACTTAATGAAAACAGTTGGAAATCCAATTTTCAGCATGAAAGCAGGTTTTTTTCCTGTTAGAATTAGCAGGAAATTAAGAACACAACACAGAACTAAAGCAGGACTTAACAATTACTAGAAATATAGATGAAACTGGTAATCTTAACATCCATTTTGCACTGTTATTGAATCAAGCTGAAAGTTAACAGAGCAGGAAATAATGGAACTTTTTTTTTTTTTGTAAAATGTAGTAGTTTGCATAATTTTTTAAAAATCTGTATGTCTTGATTGTTCATTGAAGAATTACATCATCTGTGCAATTTGTTCACCATAGTGTCTCTGTTTATTCCCGTCAAAAGCTATCTGTAGTTCAGATAAATCTTAACAAAGATTACAGTGTTGGCACTACAACAGGATGCTAAATAAGCTTATCTTGACATGTTGGAGAATCATAGAATTGTTTAGGTTGAAAAAGCCTTTTAGGATCATTGATTCCAACCAGTCATCCAGCACTGCTAAGTTCATCACTAAACTGTGTCCCTAAGTGCCATATCCACACATCTTTGAAATGTATTCAGGGATGGTGACTGCACTAACTACCCTGGGAAGCCTGTTCCAGGGCTGTTTTCCTTTTGGTGAGGAAATTTTTCCTAATATCATCTAAACCTCCCCTGGAGCAACTTGAGGCCATTTCCTCTTGTCCTGTCACTTGTTATTAGTGAGAAGAGACAAACCTTCACCTGGCTACACCCTCCTTTCAGGCAGTTGTAGAGGACCAAAAGGTCCCACCGAGCCTCTTTTTCTCCAGGCAAAACAATCCCAGCTCCCTCAGCTGCTCTGCTCCTCACAGGAC
>VWZT01009436.1:0-48234 GCA_013397055.1 Pachycephala philippinensis | reverse complement strand
GCTCCATTGCCCTTCTCTGGACACACTTCAGCCCCTCAGTGTGTTTCTTATAGTGAGGGGCCCAAACCTGAACCCAGGATTTGAGGTGCAGCCTCACCAGTGCCCAGTACAGGGGGACAATCACTCCTCTTATCTTGCTGGCCACACTATTTCTGATCCAGGCCAGGATGCCCTTGGCCTTCTTGGCCACCTGGGCACACGCTGGCTCATGGTCAGCTACTGTCGACCAGCACTCCTGGTCCTTTTCCACTGGGCAGCTTTCCAGCCACTCTTTCCCCAGCCTGTAGTGCTGCATGGGGTTGTTGTGACCCAAGGGCAGGGCCCAGCACTTTTCCTTATTGAACCTCATACAATTGGCCCTGGCCCATTGATCCAGCCTGCCCAGATCCCTCTGCAGAGCCTTCCTGCCCTCCAGCAGATCTACACTCCTGCCCAACTTGGTGTCATCTGCAAAGTGACTGAGGGTACCCTAAAATCCCTCATCCAGATAATTGATAAATATTAGACAGGACTGGCCCCAATACTGAGACCTGGGGGACACCGTTAGTGACTGGCCACCAACTGGATTTAACTCCATAGTATAATAATAATGTGGTGGAAAAGTTATTTGAAATTATGGTATGAATAAGCACGGCCTTTCTTTGCTGGCTAATCATACTTCTCTTAACTTACTGATAAAAGTGACCACTCTAGGAAAGCTGAGAAATTATATTTGCCAGTTGTGCAACAGAACAAGCTAAAATTCTTTTAAATTTACAGGTGAGTTTTATGTACTAGTTCAAGTACAATTCTGTGCCTTTTATTTCTTTTTAAGTCTCATTTTTACTGTGACTAGAATTATTTGAGGAAAGTGATTATTATTGAGCAATGCTAGGGGAGAATAAAAGCCTTTTCTAATGCAAAATGTAATTACTGCTGTAAAATTGAAGAAAGAAAGTTCTGAAATATCAGTTAGAAAACACTCATAGAAACCAGTTTGATGAATTTCCACCACCTTTTCCACATATGTGGGAATAACGCTTGCTACCCACTTTTTTCCAAATATGCTCAATAACACATAAAACTGGTAAATTGCTGCTGAGATTTATTATTCTTAATTTGTCTGTAATATTCACTGAAATTATTAAATACTTCATAAAGTCTTAGTTCATGACTCTTTGTTTATAGGACACTGCTCTACAAAAACCAAGAGAAGTTTTCAGGCTACCTACAGACTTGACTGCGTGTGATAATCGCCTTTGTGCCTCAATGCATTTCTCATCCTCCACATGGGTTACCCTTTCTGATGGTACAGGAAGACTGTATTTAATTAAATCAGGCAAGCGTGGAAGCAGTGCGTCTGAAAAGTGGGAGGTATGTCCTGCAGTAGTGTATTTAGGAGTTGTACATGTATCCCTATCAAAGTGATCTTACTGCATTGATAATGGTATTTGTTACCCTGTTTGGACACAACAAATATAATTCAGTTACATTTCTACCTGAAGCTGTGAGTATCATGTTCTGTGATTAATTCCTCTTTGTTTATGAAAGATGAATCTGGTAAAAAGTGCCCACATATTGCACTATTTTCTTTATTAGAGGGTAGTTTCCCAAGAAACCACAGATGTTTTAGTATTGGCAGAAACGTAGGTGTGCATATTGAAGTGGGAGATTGCAACATGATGGATTAGCTCCTTTCTCTACATCCTTTGAGGGTTCAGTAAAGGAAATTGATCGTCCTGTTTTTAGATGCTTGTTAATAAATACCAACTGGTTTTTATTCTGTTCTGTGTGAGAATGCTGACACATAAGTAAGTTATGTTGAAGTTGTCAGTGTAACAAAAATACGAGATTTATATCTGAGGCTCTGTCACCATATAAATTGACTTGTTGAGGATGTAGAGCACCCAGTGGTTTAGAGTGATGTTAATATCACAACCCCATAAATCCTTAAACTTTAGTGGGTTTCAGTAACAACAGATGGATTGAGTCTATACTCATTCAACCACTGCAGCTTGAATTCTTTGTAATTTATTCTTTCACTTGTTTTTTCATTTTCACATGTTAATCTTCTAGCAAATAATGTTTCTTTTCTTCTCTGTTGTTTGGATTCATTTTGTTTTTATCTTCTTGGGTTTTTTGCTGAATGAGTACTTTTTGAAAAAAGCTGAAATACATGGTTTTTAGAATTAAAACCTCCAGCTATATGTACCAAATGTCTCATGCTATAAGATGTGGAGTCCTTCTGTATGAAAGTCATGAAGTGATTTTTATATAAATAATTTTCATGAATTAATGTAATTTATAATTTTAAATACATAATTAATGACATTTTATATTCACTGTGGTGCTTATTAGCCTTTCAATATGACAGTAATATTTATATATTCAGCCTACCTAGTCACATCCAAGTATTGGATGGACTTTTCCAATCCATGTACGTAAATAAAAATTCAAGAACTTCTAACCCTAGATTGTCCTAAACATGAATATTATTCTCCTTCATTTCATTATAGCTTTTTGTTTCTTACTTCGTAGAGGAGGAAAATGGGATCTCTTTGCAAAGCTAAATAATGGCACTTACATTTGATGATTAAACACTGGCAGTGATGCTTTGGACCTTTTTGTCTTCTTGTTTGCACATGTCAAGGTCTACAAAGATTTTCAGAATGCTGAAGTATCTGGAGAACTAATGAGGGCCTTGGGAAATGCCTACATTTTCATCTTGAGTGTGAAATTGTTTGCCCAGTTGATAGGCAGTGTTTATGGACCCTGTTATGCTCATCAGTTGCTGTACTTCTATTTATTGCAGTACTAAACAGCCACAATGCAGACAGGTTTGGGGATCTTTGTGCTTTGCTTCATGGGCTCCTATAATGATTGTTTAATATAAACAATAATGCTTAAAAACTTTTCAGTACAGTAGCTTGATGGCCACAGAAGGAGGAACCGGAAATGTGTGACATTTGTGGGTTCATATTGGCAGAGAGATTTGTGGGAGACAAACTGTTACTGATTTGACATTCACTGAAAGCCTTCCCTGCTTTCTGTAAAAGAGCGAGGCTTCCAGCTTTAACTGTCTGACATTTTATTACATTTTTGTCTTCTAGATTGTGTTTAACGAAGAACTAGGAAGTCCATTTATTATAGCACACAGTGTTTCATTTGTAAAATCTGATTCACATTCACTAGCTGTGCTGCTGCTTAGGGTAGAAAAAGATGAACTGGACACAAAAGGAAGTGGATTTCATGTTACCTTGGAATGGGTTACAGTTGCAGAAGCAAAAGAGGGTAAGTGTTTTACAGTTATATTACTGGTGAGTAATGTTTAAAAAAAATAAAAATCATGTTTTTATTCTTTGTCTTAGAAGTTACTTTTCCACGGGTTCTGATACTTCTTTTCCACAAAATTTCAGCTTAGATTTTACATAGGTAATTTTTTCTTACATTTTGAGATCAAGTTATTGGTTGTAGACCTAAGTTTTGACAGACATTTGGAAAACAGGAAGAAGTAAAGTTTTACATTTGTGTGGTTAAGATAATTAGAAAAGGTAGAACTTTACTTGGATGTTATGAAATGCAATTTTTGTTTAGCTTGGTCTTGTAAAATCGAGATTATAAGGAAATTCAGGTAGGACGTTGAGACACTTGAATGTGTCCAGAGGAGGGCGACAAGGCTGGTGAGGGGCCTGGAACACAAGCCCTGTGAGGAACGACTGAGGGAGCTGGGGTGGTTTAGCCTGGAGAAAAGGAGACTCGGAGGTGACCTTATCACTCTACAACTACCTGAAAGATGGTTGTAGTCAGGTGGGAGTTGGTCTCTTTTTCCAGGCAACAGCTAATGGAACAAGAGGACACAGTCTCAAACTGTGCCAAGGGAAATTTAGGTTGGATGTTAGAAAAAGTTTTTTTATTGAAACAGTGATAAAGTACTGGAACCGTCTGCCCAGGGAGGTGGTGGAGTCACCATCCCTGATGTATTTAAAAAAAGATTGTATGTGGCACTCGGTGCCATGGTTTAGTTGAGGTGGTTAGGGCTTGGGTTGGACTCTGTGATCTTGAAGGTCTCTTCCAGCCCGGTGATTCTGTGTGTGAGTCTATTTCTAACTTACGTGTTGTATTTTTTAAAATACTGTACAACTTGATATGGGTCTTTGGTTACGGCTTTTTGTTGTTGTTTTTTTTTTTTTTTTTTTTGGCTTCCAATTAATGATGTAGTGAGACTGGAATTAGTATGAAATAAATATAAGACCTGTAGACCTGTAAGACCTTTATAAAAAGAAAATACTGCATATTTTAGGTTTTCCTGCCATAAGAGTATGAAGTTATTACATTAATTTTAGACCAACACATTGAAAACATATTAGTTAGTATATTAATACCTACCAATTAATCTTTTATCCTAATAAAGTTTGACAAGTAATACTTTATATATTCAATATGACCATATATATGTACATTAAATACCATGATTTACATAAAGGATAGAAAACCCCATGCTTCACTGTCCGATTTAAAGATGTGTGGATTAAATTAAGAGACCTTCTTGGAATGACTGTGATATGGTCTTGCTCATTATGTTCCAAGAAATAGAATTTTGATACTGATAGAAACAAGATCTTTAACTAGTTGAAGTAAAGCAGTTGGTTGCATACTGTGATGTTACTAACCAAATGTTCTTCCATCTCCTACATATATAGTATGGATAGGATAGCATAGAATAGAATAGAGTAGTTCATTTGGAAGTGACCTACAACAGTCATCTAGTCCAATTGCCTGACCAGTTAAAGCCTGTTGTTAAGAGCATTGTCCAAATGCCTCTTAAACACTGACAGATGGGGCTCTGACCCTCTCTAGGAAGCCTGTTCCAGTATTTAACCACCTTCTCATGAAAGAAATGCTTCCTGATGTCCAGTCTGAACCTCCGCTGGTGCAGCTTTGAACCATTCCCACACGTCCTGTCTCTGGATACCAAGAAGAAGAGCTCAGCATCTCCCTCTCCACTTCCCTTCCCTAGGAAGACTGTAGACAGCAATGAGGTTGCCCCTCAGCCTCTTTTTCTCCAAACTAGACAAGCCTGAAGTCCTCATCTAGTCTTGACAGGACATTCTTTACAGCTCTTTCACCAGCTGTGTTGCCCTCAGTGGCTTTAGTTATATTTTCTGCTGTTGAAACCTTGGATGATGGAAATATTTCTCAGAAAGCCACAGGAGACCAGCTGCCTTATGCTTCTGTGGCCAGCTCAACAAGAGAAAGAAACCTCTGAACATTACTGGTTATAACTTAGAATAAAAACTAAATCAGTAACACTGCCAGTCTAAACTGAAGACTTAATAAGAGCACCAACACAGAGTTTTCTTATATTTTTTAATACTGTACACTCTCATAATTTTTTTTTCTTAACATTGTGTGTTTTGTAACTTACGATAAATATTCTTGGAATCCATAAAAGTGGATTTAAAAATCCTTCAAAAAGTCTTGCCAGTTCTCCAGCATTTCCAGGGAACAGGAAATTTTTGAAATTACTGTCAGTAGAGGTGTAAATAACAAAATTGAAAGCAATCTTTAATTATGAAGACAGAAATAAATTTTGATTTCATTTAAACAAACATCTCAAATCAGACTGATGTATGAACCAGTCTCAAAGATAAAAGCTGTTTTGAGGAATTACAGTACCTTACATTCTCTTTTATTAGTAGTCAATTGCTGTTGCTTGACTTTTCTTGAAACTCTGCCTGTGGGTGCAGTTTATCAAATCAGATTGTAGTAAAAGTAAGTAGTTAATCAGCAAGCCATTTCTTAAATTGCCAAAATCTGTGCTTCATCAAAGCAAAGCCTTAAAACATGGTTATGTCTCTTGACACCAACAACTGTGACACCTCTTCCCTGTTTCGTAGACTGGACAAAGGGATCACACCCACCACTATTCAGCTACCAAAGAACAAAAAGATGGAAGCATAAAAATGAATCAGAATGGGGGCAGTAGTTAGGTATTTTCATATCTTCTCTGGTACTTCACAGGACTGTAACAAAGGTATTCCCTTTCAAAGTTGGTTTTCTTTCATTAACCAAACTTTTAGAAATACTTGCTGTAAAAGCTTGAAATGAGGAACCACCATGCTGCTTTATGAGATTCAGAAAATGTGACATGCTTAGCTTTCTTCTGACCTCAACAAGAAAAAAATTATATGTACAGAGGCTGTGCTGGACTGGCTGTGATCAGCAAAGATATCATAAGAATAAAAGGCAATCTTAGATTAATCCAGTATAACACACTGGAAAACCATGGTACTGTGATTTAACATGTAGGATTGCTTAGTATTTTTAAATGTAATGTGTTCCTTAGATAATAATTTGTCTTTTAGAAATATATCATGACTTTTTTAAAATTTTATTTTATAGGTCATCAAAGATACGAAATCATTAAAAGGAGAGTTTTGCAAGGAAAATCAGTCCCCCATTATGCAGCAATAGAGCCAAGTGGGGATGGCCTAATGATTGTTTCCCACAAACCATTCACATTTATGCAAAATGAAAGTGACAAATTAGAAGAAAATGATGATGCAAAAGTATCAAATGAAAAGAAAGGTAAGACTTAGTCTGACAGGTTATGATAGACTGCTCTCTTCTTTGATTTAGAACATATCTTGTTAGTTTAGCATTTGTTTGGAAACTCTAGCAATAAATGTTTTTATATCTATGTTCTGGACAGATTGACTTTCGTTTGTTTGTTTGCCTTTACTGTTGGAAGTTGCAAACCTGTGTGTAAAATTGTGCGTAAACCTGTATTAGGTGCTTTTTTTTTGGATAGGAGACACTTAAAAATTTTTGTTGTCTCAAGGAAAAGCATATTTTGCAAAAAGACCTATAATAAGTTTTTGGTATTAGTTGGATTGCTAACACCTAAATTTAGGTGTCTATCTGAAGTACTCAAATTGAGAAGGCAGTCCTCCTAGATGGGAGTGGGGGCATTGACCTCTCCAAACTGTTGTTCATCAGAAATCTTTTTGTTATGTAATTAATTCCTGCTTTTCTAAAATTTAAATAATTATTTTTAAAAATGCTTTTCTTTTAAAGAATGAGACTCCTGTCAAAGATTCTCTTTTCTCCAGTGGGAAAGCAGTTCAGAAAAAGTAGTAACTTCCACAAAAGGCATTCATACTTCTTTTTCTTTGCAATCAAAACAAAACTAAGTATGTAAAACATATTAATAGAGTTGTTTATTCTTAAGCATCACTGAACTCCATAATATGTATGTTTATGTAATTATGTTGGATTATTTCACATTTTATTTTTTCTTCTGCCTATGAGGTATTGGTTAATGAACAAATTCTAACTGAAGGATACTAGCACAATCTTTGTCAATAGTGTGAAAACCTATTTGAAAAACAATATGAAAGGATCAAATTTCTGGAATGTTAATGTTAAACACTGTGACAACTGTGATGTTGTACATGTCATTTTATTAAGAATAGTCTGTAACCATAAACCTTGAGGCAAAGGAGTTCAGTGCACTGAGCACCATAATCCAGTGTCTATGCAGTTGCCAAACCTAATGGAGGCTCTAATTTTAGTTGCCTGGTTATATAAAATTGCAGGCATAATGGACTTTTAATATCAGATATCTTTTGTGTCAGTGTTTAGAATTTTGAAGGCTGTTATGTCTCAGATAGTAGCAGTAATTTCTGGAGAAGTGTAATTGTAGCACCTGTGACTGATCCATTGCAATCAGGGCAAAGGGCAATAGTGCAAGAGTCCTTCCAGAGTCACCGTTGCTGGTATGGAGCTTTGGTCACTGGAATCTTGGGTTGGGTTGTGACAACTTGAGAGCTTTCAAGGGGAACCCATACTTTACTTTTTCTCAGAACAGAAAGGTAACTTGTACAAGATTGCTCTTTAGAAAATGTATTCATCTGTATTTGTATTTTCTGTGACCAACGGTGCATTACCCACTCATGCTGTCATAACCTTCCTTTTGTGTAAACATTTCTCTTAAAAGGCCTTTTCTTCTAGCAGTTTAATAATCAGACAGATTCTAGACACAGTAGAAAAAGCCAGTCACTACCTCTGGGCAAGCAGTTTTATTTCATTGCCATTAGCTGAGGCAGATTAAGACTACTTAGTCCTATAAAATCATTTCTATTGAGTACTCATTGTAGCTTCTGGGACAATATATAAGAAAAAAGTGTTCATAGCTCTGAATGGCATATACTTCTAGCATGCAGTAGCTTGTTGGTATACTGCACCTGATGTCTCTTCAACCAAATTATTAATTATTAATGTTTCATTGTATTTAAATACATTTTGGGTTCCAGTTTCATAATGTTACACTAAACTTAAGAGTAACAGTTAATGCCCATTGTATAACTATCAGCATATTTGAGTATAGACATGAATATAAATTACTTTCCAAATGAGGGACACAAATGAACTTGATGGCTAAAAAGGTGTTTCTCCATTTTATGATCAGAATGTATTTTGTGTAAATTGATCAGAGTAAAAGTTAATTTCCACTTTTTCAAAAATGCAATTTCTTTCACAAAATTCCAAATGTCGCAGCAATGCATGCTGTGGAATCCAGAAATTCTTGTAATCTAGTTTATATTTTTCTGCATGTTTCCAATTGTAGACCCTCTCTACTACTGGCAGCAGACTGAAGATGATGTGACAATAACAGTTCACCTGCCTCAAGACATCACTAAAGATGACATAAAAATACATTTTTCCCCTGATAATATATGTGTTACACTGAAAGACCAGCCTCCTTTGATGGAAGGAATGCTCTATTCATCTGTGGACCATGAAAGCTGCACATGGATAATTAGAGAGGACAAAAGGTATTGTATATATTTTTTAGTTTTCCTATTGATAGGAACTGATTTAAAAGCATACAGCATATCTGACTTCTGGTCCTTCTGGGATGGTCTCATTTAATGCTACACCCCATTTCCTTTCTTGCAAGAATGTCTTCTCTCCTGAAAACAGTTCACTGGCTTTTGCTGTCTCAGTACTGTTTCCTTATCTAATTGTGAAAGTAATCACTTCCTTTTGCAGTTATTTGCCAGGAAAAAAACCCACGCAGGTATCAAAATGCAGGTATCAAAACATAGACTTGTAGGAAGAGTAAACTAAATTGGTTCAACAATTTTTTTTTTCCACTGTATTTCAGGATTGATTTGTCTGAATGTACCTTGTTGTTTTTGTTAATAATTTTTCTTCAACTTTCCACAAACAAGCATTTTAGTAATAATACAACAGAAATTCTTTAGGTTTGATTTATAAATTCCTTATTGTATTTTCCTAATCCATTATATATTATGTCCATTATAGAAAATGAATCTGGGTGAACTTAACGTGCTGTAGACCTCAAATACAAATGTTCGAGCTTTTATTTGAGAAGTAAATTTTAGGGTTTTTTTTCATTCTGAAATAAAAGTACGAAAGAATGAAGAGGGTGCAAAAAAAGAATTCAGAGTTCCCTAAAACTTAGTCAGGTTTTTCTTTTGCGAGGGCTGAGCCATGTATCCACTTACCCACACTGGTCTGGTTATCTCAGAGATACTCACACTCTTTAACAAACTTAAGAAGAAACATGTATGCCACCAGGTGGTCCACTCAGCAGCTGATAGCTGTTTATCTAAAACAAAGGCTACCCTTCGAGTCGTGATAAGGTTGGCTTTTTGCAGTTTCCAAAAGGTTAACTGTGAAGGATAATAATTCTCAAAATAATTAGAGGGACTAATGTTTTTATATAGATTATACTATTACTGTATATTAAAGTTTGACTGTGATTAAAATGTGTGGGGCTGTTGGTTATTAGGTATGATGCTGAAAAATAACTCATCTGAATAACTTGATTTTTTTATTACTTAATCAAGTGAGTACTATTGCATGAATCTCAGGCTTCTACTTTAATGAGAAAGAGTAATTCCCTCTTTCAGTGCAATAAGTTGCACTCAGTTCTTAATGTTCGTACTGCAGCACCGCTATAAATCTATTGATTAAAAGTCTAAAACTTGCTCCAAATGTCTTCTATAAAAGCATGCTATTCCCAATACCAGTGTAATTGCTTTTTAAACTGATTCAGAGTTCACTAAATAGTTGCTGCTGTGGTGCAGTAATTAGTAACTTAGAGGGTGTTCTGTCAGGAACACTACAGTTCTCATTGCTGGAGACCTCTATAAGTGTGTCTAAAAAGTGAGTATAATAAAACTGACTTTAGTTTTATCATTATCTATGTGTTTGTCCAACACAGTATTTAAATGGAATTACTATGTGGGTGCATCAGGCTGTGTCTTATTTTTCCTTCACTTAATTAGTTATTCCTAGTAGTTTAGTGATTATACTTAGTTTTTGTTGTTGTTGGGGTTTATATTATATGTTACAGAAATCTTATCTCTTCTGAGATATGATTTTAGATAGACAGTATAGATAATTAACTGTTGTAATATTTCTGAGGTCTATAAAATACAAGTATTTTTGTCCCAGATGTTATATAGAGGTAGGGCACACTTAAGTAGCCCTAAGAACTACTACTTATGTTTCAAATAAACCTCTGTGGTAAAATTTTGTCAGCCTTTGAATAGATTGCTTTACAAGTGATTTCCTGCCATATTTGAAATATTTTAATGAGACTACTTCAGGGTAAACTACACTTACATTGGAAAAATGAGGTTTGTTTTTAGGCTATTAGAAATCACATCCTTGGTCTGTTTTTCTTTAGAATATTTTTTGTTAGAATAGTTTATTTTATAATTTGAATGCTAATGGTTTCTGTCATGTGATTTTCATTATTAATTCAGTTTGAAGAGGAGAAGTGCTCTTATCTACATTTAGAGCTTTTTGACTAATCTGACAAATGGATGTAGTGTTTTCATGTGCTACTCTTTGTCTTCTCTTTGCATTTTAGTTTGGAAATTTCTCTGATTAAGAAGAATGAGGGATCCCGGTGGCCAGAGCTAATCATTGGTGATACAAGAGGGGAGCTTGTTATGGACTCTTCCCAATGTGCTGAAATAGCTGAGAGCCTGATGCATCTTACCTCTGAAGTAATGGTAAAGAGTCAAGAACCAAACATATAAAATTCTTGTACTTTTGCATGTTGTCTTTTCTTGATACCCTAATTTGCACTGCATTGACCCAGCTCATCAGTTCATTTACTATTCAGACTCCTAACTACATTCATTTTTAATTGAAACCGTAACAAACTAATGGCAGTAGAGTTGTGAATGTACTTTGAGCAGTAAAATCATCTTCAAGGGGGACTGAATTTAACTTATGTGATGGTGTCTGTGCACCAAACAGAAGCGTGATTTAACATTGAAAATAAATTTTGTTCCCACCCTTTGGGGTGTGGCAGTTCGTTTGAAAGCAATTAATTTAAATGATTTTGAAAGATGTCTGTTTCTTGTTTATCAATAGGTTAGCAAAACTTTTATACTGTCTTCCTAGGGATACTGTACTTGACCTACAGACTGTGAGTGTAAATGACATGTTTAAAAGGAAAATTTAGGAAACTATAAACATGACTCATGAACTTTCTGACATTTTTGTTATACAGGAAGTCTACTTAAAGTAAAATGTAATTTTTAGCTGCTATTTGCTTGATACTTGGTTTAATTAGAATATGGCATCTCACCTGAAACTTGTGAAGTGTGCCTCCCTGTGACTTTTGATATATTAGGTTTGGATTATTACTTTGTTTTTAATAAGGTTGAAAAGTGTTATTAAAATAAATGCTATTTAGTATTCCAGATTGATTTCTCTCCTCTCTCCCTCAGTATTTGTGAGCAAGATATTGTAGTATATCTTTTGACCACAGATTTATTTGGAACTTCAAATTTCTTTTTTTTTTGTACCTCATACTGAGCTTAAAGTGATGACTTTTTAATCATAAGTTTTCATGACTTTTAAATAGATTTTAATAAATTAAAATTATTATTAGCAAAACTAAGATGTGTCATGTATTTAGAGCTGCTTACAAAATTAATTAATCCGTTTTTTTAATAGCATTTTTCATGGCAAGCTGAAACAAGCTTACACTGATGTAGATTTACTAAATGTGCGTATGTTTTCAGGGTTATATACTTCTGCTACTTAGAGAAGGGGATTTATTGTCCATGTTTTAGTGGCTTATGTACCTTTCCTCAAACTGAAATTGATTTTACTGTACCTGCCACTCATGCTGTCCTCCACAGCAGAAATCGTTCTAATAATTTTAAGTACATAATAGCTTAATCTTTCAGCATGTATGGATATGCAAATGATTCTTCATGTTCTCTTGATTTTTTTTTAATTATAAAAAGGATTAATATATTTTTTTTCAGTAGTTTCAATTTTCAGTGTAGTTCATTATTTTTTTCAGAATCCAAACCCTGAAAAGGAAAACCCACCTTGTAATGCTCAAGAATTAGAAGAATGTGATGCTTTTCTTGAAGATGGCACAAGCTTGTGCAGATTTGATGGTGATACCTTGAAAGTCACTCATATAGTAAGTAATGCAAATTATTACAGAAACACTTTAAAACATTTTTTTATTTTGAATTTGACTTCTATTATTGGTAAAAAAACCTGTGGACTATTGAAATCACATAAATTTCTCCCATAATACCAAATCACAGTAGCAACGGGAATTGTCAACCCATATGTGTCCTTCAATGTCATTTTAATATTAAAACAAAACTCCTTTTGTTCTGCTTAAAAAAAAATATATACTTTCACAAGTGAGCCATTTGAAAAACCACAGTTATATCAAAATAATTATAAGAAAAGGGTCTTTTTCAGTGGGATAAAATTCTTTAGATGACTTAGTTTGCATTTTCCTCAGTAATTTTTCAGACAGCCTGGTAGGAACTGGAGCTTTTTTACTAAGAAGCTGGAGCATAGATCACTTTATAATACTTGTTTGTCAGTCACACTGAAAATAACAGACTGGGGACAAACAGCTTCGATAGTGGGCTTGATCTGGGCTGTAAGGAGCCCTGACTAATATTAAGTTGGGATTTGAGCTGGTGTGTTGCCTAGGGTTGGAAACAACAAAATCATATGAAAACATTACAGATTAACTCCTTGTCGTGGGTTTGTTTGGGGTTTTTTTTTGAAGATGTTTCTACCAACAAACACAAGAGGTTAAAAGTGGATGAAAGCAAAAACTACATTGTGGTTGTAGCATGGTTTGGGTTGCCTAGTAAGTTGTGCAACCTCTGTCCTTGAGATTTTCAAGACCAGACTGGATAAAGTTCTAAATAACTGAGCCTAAACTACTGCTTCTCACACTGAAGGGTAAGAAGTTTGTGCCCCAGAGACACTACATAGATCAGGAGGAAGAGGAGATCATAGGATCAAGAAAGGCTGCTTTCTAGCAGGCAGCAAGACATTGTAAAGCAAGTTTGAACTCCAGGGTTCTTGTAAAGAGTTCCTAAGAGTGGGTGGCATAAAAGTAATTCAAAGGTTAATGTGTTTAAAGCATTATGGTCAAAGGACAGTTACTGTCGGTAGGAAATAGTAATTTCACCCTCTTCTGTGGGAACTTGCGGGTTTGGTCCTTGCTTCATACTTCAGTATGTAATAATATGAGTATTTCAGTATATTTTTCAGTGTACAGGAATATATTTTCACTTGGATTTAGTTCTTGTTTTGAGTTGTTTGGGGTTTCTTGTTAGTAATTATAGGGCCATTTCTTTCAGAAATGTGGCTGGTACAGCTTTTTACCCTAAACTCTTACAAACATTTCTAGTGAGGAGTGTGCTAATCTGAAATTTAGTAATTACTTGATTGTGAGTAAATTAAAAAATGCTGACATTTAGTATTCTAATTAATCCTTCTTTTCAGTGCTTGCCAGATTTTACCTGAGAGGGACAGTATTTCCTTCTCTGTTAGCCCTGCAGAAAACCAGATGTGATTACTTGGAGAGAATCTTTTCCTAACATCAAAAGTTGTAGGTTAGGATCTATCCTAGAAAACCATTTCTGCATGAAATACATTGCCATTTGCTTGTGTAGTGGACATAATTTTTCTCTAAATATTACTCCAACAAACTTAATTGCATCTGCTTGAAATGCGTGAGGCACCTGTGGTGTATTTAGCTGTTGATCAGTGGGATGCAGCATAATGTATTCAAACATTTTGTCAACTAACAAACATAAAACTGTTGATCATCTAACTTTGGCAGTATATGTAATAGAATCTGCTATTTATTATTTGAATCAATATTTTGTATTCATTTTGTTTTCAGATTAATCTTGGAAGCAACCAGTATCTTTTCTCAGTTGTTGTGAATCCCAGAGAAATGCCGTGCTTCTGCCTGAGGCATGATGTTGATGCTCTTCTCTGGCAGCCTCACTCTGACCAACCAGAGAATATGTGGGAACACATTGCAACTTTTAATGCTTTAGGTAAGAAATTAACTTGTGTGTCACACACTTCCGAGACTTTTCTATCCGAATACTTCTGCTACAGCAGATGTTGATATTTCACTTATTTAAATCTGAATTGAAAGTTATTATAATTCTGTTGATAGCAGCATGGTAGCTTAATTTTAGAAATAAGAGAACATAGAAATAAAATGTTTATGCCCTGGGAGGAAAACAAGACTTTTCAGACCATGTATAGGTTGTAGGCAAAGTACTGAACAGTAAAAAGGAGAGTTCCTTGGATAAGTGACCTTGAGTTAGAGACTGAAAAGCATAATCACCACCTTAACACTCACACAGACATTGTCAGGGCAATAGCTGCAGTTAATTGATTATATGTCTAGGTGTATGTAATCCTATGGTAAGGTGTTTTAATAAGTCACCTTTAGATTTTTCCTGTCTTGTTGTCCCATGTGATAACCATTGGCATGCATTGTTCAATGGAAGTGAATCAAATAACCTTTCAGAAAGATGGTAGATCACTTTGCAAAGGTTGTATCTCAATTCTCTTTACAGAAGTGTGAAAGGAAATCAGTCTGAAATGAGTCTGTTTGCTACTACAGTCCTGTAATGAAAGTAGAAAAGGGAGGGTTTTTTCTTTCTGAGTGAATATTAACAGAAATTACAGTCTGTTAAACTGGATTTTTTCAGTTATTTCTAAACAGGAGACAAGTTTTAAGTGTCTGCTCAAGATTAGGTAGGCTCAGCAATCTTAGTTTTTAAATGTAATTAAACACTGGGAAATTAGGAGAGAGAAGAGATTTATTCTGCTTAGACTGCTAATATTGGGCCAAATTTTCCATATGGACCGTGTCTGTGCCTTATGATCCTGCTGAGAAAATGAAAGGCCTTGTGAGGCAGAGAGGAGCCAGATGTGGGAAGAGTATCTGGCTATACATATCCAAAACACCAATTAAGATGAGGTACACGGGAATTGTATATTGGTATTAAACTGGTTAATGCATCCCTTCAGAAAGTACTGGCTTATGTAATAAGAATGGTTTGGTGGTTTGTTTGTGGGTGGTTTTTTTTGATTTTGTTGGGTTTTTTGTTTTGTTGTTTTTTTGTTTTTGGGGGTTGTTTTGTTTTGGGGGTTTTTGTTTGTTCTGCTGTTGTTGTTGTTTGTTTTGGGGTTTTTCTTTTTGTTACAAATTGCATATTATTTTTTAAGTTAAGCTTGGGTTTTTATCAGCCGGTTAAAGTTCTGTTGAAACCCATCTATTATCCCATTGACTTGATTTTGGTCTGTACAGGTTATGTCCAAGCATCAAAGCAAGACAAGAAGTTCATGGCTTGTGCTCCAGATTACTCCTACGCTGCTCTCTGCGAGTGCTTGCGACGAGTTTTCATCTATCGCCAGCCGACTCCTCTGGCCACAGTTCTCTACAACAGGAAGGAAGGAAGACAAGTAGGACAGGTTGCTAAGCAGCTGGTAGCAACTCTGGAAGCCAATGATCCTATCTTAGGCTTTCAAGCTACGAGTGAGAGATTATTTGTTCTCACAACAAAAACCTTGTTTTTAATAAAGGTGAACTCTGGAAATTAATTATTCAGTGTGCTCTGCTGTAGTTTGTGTTAACAATTTGTTATAGAACTGGATAGGTAGACGATCTGACAAGTTCAGTACAATTTGCCGAAAATCAAAAAGGGGATGTTTTACAGGGGAATCAAATTTCTTCATTAGAATTTTTCTCTAAGAAAGTGAGAGTTCTTTGACTTTGCTGCCACGGAAGTAAGCTTTCTCAGAGCTATGGGAAAATGTCTTCTGCATTAACATCTTTGTCAACGTAATTGTCAGATGCTGCTATTGCATAGGTGAATAGATTTATGCATTGCTTTTTCCAAGTGACTTTATTTTCTGTACTTCTGAGTTTTGAGAATTCACTTCTGTTTTTAAATGCCACTGTTTACATATGGAAAAAGTAGTCACATAAAGAGTTACAAGCATATGATGTGCAAAGTAGAATGTATCATAAAGGAAAAAAATCTCCAGTTCAAATACTGTTGACCAAAAAACTGATTTGATATTTTGACATTCTGTAGTTTTGAGTGAAATGTGAGTGAAATGAATGGGTTATTATGTTTCTTCTACAGGTAATTAAATGGAGCAATTTTATTGTTTATGCACATATTAGATTATTGGTTTCGGACTTATTTATCCTTGCAGTAAAATCTGTTCACATTTCTAGAATACGTTTTAGTAGCTTTTTCCAGAAGCAAAGTAAGGGTCAATGTATAGCTGGCAATTATACATTGAGTGCTCTTAGTTAAGGTCTTGTCATACTCTCAGTTGTGCCATTTTCATTTGACTTTATACTTCATTTCAAGTACTTTATACTTCATTTACAATGAGAAAATGGCTGACAGAAAAAGCACCAGTGTTCTAACCTGGGATGGGAAACTCAGAGGTGCTGCTTCTGCCTCAGATGCCACTGTAAATGCTGCATTGTCACTTAACTGTTCTGTCTGTGATGTATACGTCAAAACACGGTGTATTTGCAATGTAAGAGTACTCAGGCCAGTGAGGGTGCTTTGGTTTAACAAACTGATATGGTTAGTTGAGTAGAATAGTTGTATCTGAAGATTTTTGTTTCTTGCTATAAGTTGGTATTGTCAATACATTTAAACCAAAGAGTCAGTTGTGACAGCTCTGCCCTGGGATGGGCTTTTTTCATAGCTGGCTTACAGATCCAAAGCAAAAAAATGCCTAATATGTTGTGTACTGGCAGGAAAGCCGCTGGTACCAAAGTACTGAAACACAAATACAAGCGGCCTTTTAATTTGCATCTCCCTACCAATATTATTTCAGAACTCTGTAAGAATCTATTGAGAGAAGTGTAAGTGTTTCTTTAGTTGTGATTGTTTTGACTGTCCTGTGAATTCTCCAGATTTGTATCAGTGAACTGATTAAATAACAAGAGGGAGGCAAACAGTTGTGGCTTGCAAAAACCCTCCAAATGCAGAAGCTTTTCAAGGAAGCTGATTTTCCTTCTCCTTACAGCAGGATTATATTGTATATCCAATATTGAAAAGCTTTTCTTTACTTTTACCTGGGTGAATGAGAACAGACTGGATTTGTAAACCTCTTTTCATTCTGTCCTTTTAAAACTGTCTTGAAAATGCTTTTTGTAAAGGCTCAGTGAATGTATTCCTGTTGCATGACTGTTTTGCATCTAAATTTTATTTGTTGGCCAATAATGTCAAACAAGGTGGTAGAATTCCTGCAGAGGTCCTATAGAAAAGATTCTATATAGCTTATTACTTTGGAGCATAAATTAAGTGCTTTTCAATGTATGTGAATATTACTTAGTAACCTGAGGTTTAACCTTTGGCAACACAGAGTTAAGAACATGTGATATTTGGGAAATGGAGGAATGGAAGAGTAAAAGAATCATAGTCAACATGCTTTTGTCACCTCTGGTCTACTGCAGGCAGCTTCAATATATATGAGAATTTCAGCTGTTCTTTGTCAAATTCTTCTTGCTGTGAGTTACATGTCTGGAAACTTGCTCGGCTGTCTCCTGGAACAGAGGGAACAAAGACAAGTAAAATGGTTACCTCTTCAGAGGCATTACAATATGCAGTGACTAGAACTCACATTCCAAATGTGTGTCTGTTTCAAGGGAGTTCGTGTTTGCATCTGGAAATAACTGAACACGGGGAAAAGGTTCATCCCTTTTTCCATGTTACTTATCTGTAATCATGGTTTCCAGGAACGATGTATCAGGTAGTCTCTCTCTTATTTTGCTTCTGTGGGAGTCAAGGATATTTTATTATTTAAATTATTTGTTACCTTGAGGAATCTGGAGTGCTGTTGCACAGCAAACTACCGTGCACCTGAGGCAGGGCAATCCCAAGCACAAAAGCAGGCTGGGCAGAGAATGGACTGAGAGCAGCCCTGGAGAAAAGGACTTGGGGGTGCTGGTGGATGAGAGGCTGGACATGACCCAGCAATGTGCACTTGCAGCCCAGAAAGCCAAACGTGTCCTGGGCTGCATGATGTGAAGCACAGCCTGCAGGTCCAGAGAGGTGATTCTGCCCCTCTGCTCCACTCTGGTGAGACCCCACCTGCAGAAATGCATCCAGCTCGGAGGACCCCAGAGACGTGGACCAGTTGGAGCAAGTCCAGAGGAGGGACACGAAGATGATCAGAGGGTTGGAGCACCTTGTCTGTGACAACAGGCTGAGAGAGTTGGGGTTGTTCAGCCTGGGAAAGAGAAGGCTCTGGGGAGACCTTAGAGCAGCCTTCTAGTACCTAAAAGAGGCCTGCAATAGTGTTGGAGAGAAGTTTTGGACAAGGGCACATAGTGATAGGACTAGAGATAATGGCTTTAAACTGAAAGAGAGTAGGGTTTAGAGGAAATTCTTTATTGTGTGATTGGTGAGGCCCTGAACCAAGTTGCCCAGAGAAGTTGTGGATGCCCTGTCCCTCAAAGTGTTCAGCACCAGGCTGGATGGGGCTTTGAGCAACTTGGTCTAGTGCAAGGTGTCTCTGCCCATGGCAGTGGGGTTGGAACTACAGGATCTTTAAGGTCCCTTTCACCCCAGATCATTCTATAATAATTAAATGGCTGCAAGCCACTGGGAGACACTCCCTCTCAGCATTTCCAATTCCGTGTTCAATTACTCTGGAGGCTGATTTGTTCCACTTAACTTAAGTAGGCTTATACAAAGTATAAAATGTGGATCTTTTAAAGAGATGGTTTTCTGACAACCATGCTTCAATTTTTCTAGGATTTTGTTTCTTGAAATTTTACTTTTTCAGACAATTCTTCCTGAGAGGTCCCAATCACAATCTGTTTACAGAATTTCTGAGAAAATATTTGGGTATTACAGGCTTATTTGGCCGTTACTGCATTGTTTGATTTTAGTATTCTTTTTCAGTGCTTTCCTTGGCTGCATGTTTGGATTGCATCATGTATTCTTCTGCAAGTTTAAATAAATAGAAAAAATGTTAACATTTTAAAATTATTTTAAAGAATTTATATTAATTTTAAATATGTATCCTTCCTATGCTGCTGAAATAAAATAGAAAAATAGAGATAAGAAATTACTTAAAATAAGACTTGTGTTAAGGAGCTTTCTGCTAGGGCAGAGTTCTAACAGGCGTCTGCGCTGCAGGCCAGGGCAGTTGCCAAGATATGCACTATTGCTCTCCTTGTTTATCTTTGAAATCCCCTGTACAGCCTTGCTAATGTTCCATTTCTGCCAACACACAAATTTACAGAGGTAGTTCCTGGAGGGGGTTGGTAAGTATTCGGGTGTGTTCTTGTGGTATAGTGCACACTGTGCCTCTTATCCTGTGTCTTTCTGTACAAAACCTAAATGGTCTGGACAAGCCCTTCTAGATGGAAGAGAGAGAGTCTGCCCTTCCTTCCTCTCCCCCTACCTCAACATGGGTGCTTTTTTGCAGGAGAGTGAAGGAAAAGAGGAAGGATTTGGTCTGTGTGTATGTCCTTTGTCATAAAGTGGCTCTTCATTCATGAAACAATGGATCCTGTGAGAATAACAAATAAGGTTAAAGCTTATATTTTTTTAATTTTTTTATGCTTTGTTTCAATAATGGGCCACTAGAATTTTTCCATTTCCTTGCCTTCTGTCAGTTTATGTTTTCTATTCTCATTATGCTCATGAGATGAACTTGAAGCCTGCAGTCAATCACATATTAGCATGTAATAAAAATTCTGGTTTAAAATTTTGTGCCATCAGTCTTATGTGCCATTTGTAACACATTTCTGGAAATCTGGTGAGATTTGTTTCCCCTCCTCCCCATGCAATACATTTTCATTTATGTTATGGATAAAAATCAGCAAGGTCTAAAGATAACTTGACTTCTTTGAGGTGGAGGAGCCAAGCATCAAGCAAGCCTTTTGGTCAAGACTATTGTGATCATTTCAAACTCAAGGTATAGTCCCTTTTGCTTGGAGAAGTGTTTGCTAGAGTAATATTTTTTCCTTTATAAAAGGTTTAAGCTACTTCTGAAAAACTTTCTTTGCGCAAAGATATTTGTCATGAACTGGTAGCTGGGTATCAATTAAAATATATATAATTAACAGTTTGAGATGCAGACCTGGAAAATGCTTGTCATAGTCTTTACCAATCTAATGCTCTATGCAAAGTATCCTTTTTAAACCATTCCAATGCATTTTTGTAATCTAATGGCAGTTGCAAGGAATTGTCAAGAAAAAACACAGGAAAGCAAATTCTAAAAAATTAATCATTTTAGAATGTGTCTTTGATTATGCTGTGATGAATATACACTTTCTAGTAGCATATTCCACTAATACATTTCTTAATGTATTAGTTATATTCTGAATGTGCAGGACTTGTGTTTGTGTGTATTTTCATCTATATATGCACACACCTGTATGTATTCATACTGCCTTAAGGTACTGGGGAGGGTGGGGTGGCTTTTGGGGAGGAGAATCTTTTACCTTTACTGACAGCAAAGCTTGGATTCTTTATTAACATGTTCCTGAGTCTGCCATACATGTGTTGTAATGTCATGATAACTGCTTTATGTGAAAACATCAGTCATGAATCCTGTGGTGTTTTCCTCTGCTGAGGATTAAATATGAGCTATCTCAGTATTTCATTTTACCCAAACTTAAACAGCTCAGAGGCCAAGTATTGAGTAAATGTCTCAAATTGATAGACTTGATCCAGAAGTAATAAGCATTTCTTTTTATCAGAACAAGTGAGGTTTAGAGGGAAAAGAAAGAAGACCCACTGAAGACTAATTCAGTCACTTTCAGCATTAAAATTGCTGCTGGTTGGCCTTTAGTGAGTCTTCTCTTTGAAGTTACTCATTCTCCCTGTTGCATGTGTCCCCTTTAATAAATATAGAGTACCTTATGGTAATACAAGGTTGAGCAATTTATGGGAATTTGCTGAATAACTGAATTACCCTTGCATATGGGGTATCTGAAATGTGGGCATGAGGTACAAGATGGATACATCCAGTCATAAAGAGACCAGGAACTCAAGCTCTTGATTTGATCAAGGGCCAGTGACCACCTGAGCAGAAATAAAAATGGATGCTTTGAAGACATTTTCATGAGTTGCAATGTCAGATTCTAAAAAGAGTAAAAACAGAGGAATCTGTGCAGAAAGAATCATTATGAATCATATAATGGTTTGGGTTAGAAAGGACCTTAAGGATCATCTAGTTACAACACTCCTGCCATGAGCAGGGGCACCTTTCACAGGACCAAGTTCCTCAGAACTCTATCCAACCTGCCTTCAACACTTCCAGGGGTGGAACATCCATAGCTTCTCTGGGCAACTTGTTCCAGTGCCTCACCATCCTCACAGTAAAGAATTTCTTCGTACTATCGAATCTAAACCTGCCCTCTTTCAGTTTCATACCCTTATCCCTTGTCCTATCACTGTATGCCCTTGTCCAAAGTGCCTCTCCAACTCTCTCATAGGCTTCCTTTAGGTACTGGAAGGTGCTCTAAGCTCCCCCTGGAGCCATCTCTTCTCTGGGCTGAACACTCTCCGCCTGTCTTCACAGGACAGTAAGCTTGCTTAGTCAAGATAAACATGCACAGGCTCCCTTGTAAAATCTAAGGATATATGCAATACTCCATTCAGAGCAGCTGGGTCAGTCAGAAAGAGAACTTGTTTATTACCAAGACCTCCTCTGTTGCCATTTTCTTTGCATGTGGCAAGGGTAAGTCATCAGTAAAACTTCCTGGATGCTGATGTGGTTGGAGTCACTCCTTTTGTCCTGTTTCTTACCTGGTGTAGCTCCAGGTGGTTGCTGCTGTCTGAAAAATTCAGTTAATAATTATATAATTAGTAGTTATAAGCTATAAGAATTGGCTACTGTTAGCAACACAGTTCTGAGTCTCTTTGCGCTCAATGTGACATCTGATAAAATCTGCCTTTTCACATAAAACAAATGAAGAAAAACCACAAAAACCCAAAAACCCAATCAAACAAAGAAACAAAAAAAACCCAAAACACCTAAAACTCAGGCTGCTTTGTAGTTTCACATTTTTTTTCTGGGAAGTACATCAGTAATGTTTTTCTTTCTGCTCTTAGAAACCTTTTCCTGTGCTATAAAGAACAGATGCAATATCCTCAAAGTTTAAACCTCATGTCTCTTAATGCCTTGAGGACAGCAGGATGTCTGTCACTGATTCAGTTGTGTTTCAGTGACAAATTAGTGTGCAACTTGGTTGGACTGCCAGCTGTTCCGTTAGGAAGTGGGGAGAAGTGAAGTCAGGTTATTTTGATAGGTTCACCGTGTCTGTTTGCATGGCTGCACTCTCTGAGGTCCAGATAACTCAAAATACTGGAAGGTTCAGGTTCCCAAACAGGGAGTTGTGAGCACATTTCACTGCGTGAACCCATCTGATGTATCTACAGAGTTTGGTGCTTACTCAGTTACCTGCCATCACAAATGATTTTCTGTTGTCTGTTTCCTATGATAGTAGAAATAAGTTAACTTGCTGACTGCAGTGTCTACTGTGGAAGGAAGGAGCACACAGTAGATTCTTGAAGATATATTTCTATATCAAATGTGATTTATACCATGACAAATCAGTTACATGGTTTTGACTTCAAGTTGATTAATGTTTACAATTAATAAATTCCCACAACTCACATTTTCTGGTGGAATTATTCACAGATTTGTAGGCAAACATATGAGACCATTAATTCAGAACTGGAGATAATTAGCGCTTCTCATTTAATTTTCAGTTGGTTGCCTTTATTACATGAACTAAATTTCTTTAAACCTATAAAAACTAGTTCACTCTGCAATCTTAAGTGATACTGACTAAGAAAATGGAGCTTTGCCTCCCAAGTACTGGCAGTGGTCAAAGTCAACAAGTCCAGAGAAGACTAGGGAGAACTTCATGGTGCTTTAAAAGTATCCTGTTAAAAGCTACTTACCAATGCAAAGGGAGAGCAGATGCTTAAATCCTACCACTTCTGGATACTTCCCGAGTTAGCAGCCCTCATTCTTCCAAAGCAAGATTATAGCCTAGGAAGAAGCATCCTGCAGAACCCAACCCCTCCTGCCTTACAGCTCTGCAGAGATTCTGACTGTGTGAATTAGAACTATGTGTTTGTACCAGTGATGTCCAGCTGTGTCCATACTCACAGCACATTCCTCTGAAATGCGTGTGGTTGGATGTGAGACATAAAACATGTAATAAAGTGGTCAGGCCAAAGCTCAATCTGTCCATCTCTCATTTCCCTTAAGCAACTGCTTTTGGGTATGCAATTCTTCATGCTTTGTCATGAGCAAACAGGCAGCCAGTGCTCTGCTGTCTGCAGCCCTGAGCCCTTCAGCTTTGTAGCCAGCTGTGGCGCTGGCACCAAATGGCACAGCTCTGGTTTTCCTTCCAACCTGCCAGGTTGTGCCCAGCTCTTGGTGTCTCTGCCGTTCAGCCAGAGGAAACTGTGATGTGCTGGGAGTTACAGCCACACACCACAGCCAGGGCTTGCCTTGTGTGGTTATGGCTGTCGTGGTTTAACAGAGCAGGGAGCTGAACACCACACAGCCCTTCCCTCACTCCCCACTGCCAGCGGGATGGGGGAGAGAATCTGAGGAACAGAATTAAAATTTGTGGGTTGAGATTGCTGGAGGATTTGCCCATCTACGTGCACAGGTACACTCTAAACATGTTTCCAGGGGCAGGTGAGTGAAGGCTAAAAGATGATGGGAATGGGCTTGAAGAGTTGTAAGAAGATGAGTTTAAAGGTTGCATGATAGGTATGAGCAAAGGGTTTCTGCGACAGACAGTGTGGTTTTCTGAGCCATGGCTAAGCTGTGTTGCTTTAATGTCCTTTTTGGGCTAGCTTTCACTTCCTTCTCCATTTTAATGGAAGAAACTTTTGTGCTTTTAGCTGTGGTGTGGGTTAGAGTTCCTGTGACGACAGCACAGAGCCCAGATTCAGGGAAACTCTTCAAAAGCCAGGCCAAGGAAGGTACATTGTCTTATAAGTTGTTTTAAATTTTCCCCATTAAAATTGAGTGGAAACAGGATATACGATTACTGCCAACTGAGAAAATTATTCAGAGAAAGACAAGGGTGTATTTTAAATAAATTGAGTATCATAAGTGTTTATATGCATGAAAATGTGCACAGAAGATGAGGAGAGAAGAGAGCCATATGGCAGTGGGTTACAAATGGCTCTACTGCTTAGGGAAATTAATAACTCTAAGCTTTGATATATATGAGCCTGCTGGGGTTCAGATGTTCTCATGCTGGTGCTTTAAGAAACCAGCTGAATCAATAAACAAACATTTGAAAGACAAAACATTCAGCCAGCATCCAGCTTAAAAATTCAGGGAAGACACCCTTAAAAAGGACTTAGAAAAAAGGTTGGGGCTTTCATAAGACTGAAATACACATAGGATTAAAATGAGCTTGTTTATTTTTTATATTGTACTGTTCTGTAGCTAGCTTTAAGTATGTTTTCTGCTGTTTACAGGTTTTTTGTCTTAGCCTCTAAAAATATTGTATTAACTTCAATATTAACTTCTTTAATTACTGAATCAGAGTAATTAAAAGAATCCTTTAGAGACACCAATCACTTTTAGTCAAAATACAGGCTTTCCACCTTCATAAAAAAAGATAAAAGTTTGTATACAAGATTCCTTCCTTTCCTCTGTGTCTTTGTCAGAAGACCAAACATTTTTCAGGAAAGACTTGCACTGGAAACTGCACAAAGGTAAGTTCTCCACAGCAGAACATAAACAGCCCAGCAAAGCTGCTCAGTAGTGGTTTCTTTGCACTTCAGCTGAGACTTTGCAAGGCCCACGTGCCCTAATCCACATGAACGGGACTTCTTAATGCTGTGCTTTCCTGGGAAAGAAAAGGAGCAGGCATGGTAAACAGTAATAGGACATCACACTGTTTGTTCAGATTTACTCTGAAGGAATATTAAAAATCACATCATATTCATGTGAGACTGGAAGGTGCTATTGCTAAACTTATAAGGAAATGTAATCAGATATTAATTAAATGACAACCAGCAGCATTCAATGTCTCCAGTCTCCTGAAGAAGTCCAAGCCATGAGCAGCCTGCTTTTCCAGGGGAATGCTGTTGGAAGTGGTGTCAAAGGCTTTTCTGAAGCCCAGGCAGACAACATCCACAGCCTTTCCTTCATCCACCAAGCAGGTCACCTTGTCATAGGAGATCAGATTAGCCAAGCAGTACCTGCCTCTCACAAACCCACACTGACTGAGAGTGATCCCCTGGTTGTTGTGTAAAGAATAGCCACATATTGTAAATCATCAAACAGGGACTGCAGTAAGTTGGGGGAAAAACCCACAAGATGTGATTCCCTCAAAATTCAAGGTCCTTTGGTCAGTCAATAAAAATTTCAATGGGAGTAGAAATACTGAAACAGGTTCTTTGTTGCTTCAACTTTGATTTTTCTGCCCCAGACATTACTAGACAGATTAATTTTTTGAGCTGCTTTGTTGACACTGAATCCCAGGAACTTATGAACCCTGTGATTTCCTCAACAAACTAAAGACTCAAAATCTGTTAGAAATCTTCAAGTTAAAAGTGTGAAAACATAGGTCAAGATTTAATATGGGTAGAAACCTCTTGCTTGTAAAAATATGACACAAATCATCAATTACTTGGTCCAATTCACATTCTCCATATGGATTTCACTTCTTTTTGCTGCTAGGGATTTTGTCTGGCTTTCATTTGCATGCCAGAAAGTAAATATTGGCAAGCTTTCTGCTTTCTCAATAAAGTACATTTAAAACAGTCTTTGATTTACAGTATTAAACATTTCTTAGTGCAGCAGTTGCTCTTGTGGAGAATATCCAATCCCACCATAAACGAAGATGTGCTAAAATTTATGCTATGGATGGAGGCTGGAGAACTTTCATCCCCCCTGGTTCTCCTGTTGGGGTTTAGGTGTTTCTTTATGATCGCTCCTCAGTTAAATAGCTGAAAAGAGATGGTGGTATTCTCCTAGAAAGCCCTGGAAGCTCACAGCAAAGGTTTGTTGTGAGAGGAGTTAATCAGCACATTTAGAACCTTCGGGTTTTTTTAGTGTTTTATCTGAAATCTGAAAAGGCAGTTATTCTGGAAAGCTCTCCTTTTCAGTGTGTTGCTCTCCCTGCATGGATTCTGACCTGTCCCTGCTGCCTTTTGCTGTGGAGCCAGGGAAGCTCCTCCCAGCTCTGTCCTGCCCTCTGAGACCCTCACTCAGAGACCACCAGCTGTGGTTCCATTCCAAGGGATAATTCTCCGGTAGGAGAGAATTTTCCTTCCTTGCTGTCAGAGCAGAACAAAATATTGAAGACAATCAAAACTGAGACACAATTTTTGTAGTTTTCATGTGCCTTTACAGGCAGCAAACCAGCCCATGAGAGGCTGCTTTTTGTCTGCCTGAGGAGGTTTGTACCTGCAGTGGGCTACTAGAAAGACTTGAGAGGAGAAGGGAAAAAAGATCACTCTGAACCTGAGGAGAAGCACAAAAGAGAAGAGATTTTTGATGTCCTAGAAGTATCACCTCTGTAGGAATAAAACCTATTACCTTTCTTTCTGTTACTCTTGGAGAGACTCTAATTGACAGGGTTTGGAGTTTTTTTGGGTTTTTTTGTTACATCAAAAAAGATGGATCTTGGCAGCCTGGTTTATCCTCTCTCTTTTTTTCATCTGTTTATCCCACAAAGAAAATTGATGTGTTTTCTGTGGTATGCTTAGTGACACCACAGAAGACTACGTGTAGTGTGTTGCACACCAGCCACTCATTCTCTGTGACAGAAATCTTTGGTCCTTTGATATGCCATGGCATTCAAGTGCCATTTACAATTGTTACTCCCTGAATTTTTGGAATATACATGTTTTTTCAGAAAGTGTAAAGAATGCTCTCTGCTTGATTATGCTCTCAACTAAATCAAAAACATACATTCTTATGAAATGAAAATTTAGTTTCATTTTTGCTTAGTTTTCTATGTTGATTGATTTCTACCCAGTTCAACAGTGACATGAAGAACTCTACAAAGTACGTTTTCTATAAATTTTACTAAAATAAGATACTAGGAAGGGGAAAGAAACCCTAGTAGTGCCACAGCGGAGGCAAACCTCTGACATCTCTAGTCAGAGCTACTTTTCTTTCACACCAGTGTCCAGAAGTTCCTCAGAAATTTCAGTGAAACAGGATTGACTGCTTTGTTCTTAGTAAGTGTGGAACAATTTGTTCCAAAGAGTGTGCATATCATTAACGAAATACCTGAACACACATAGGTGCAGTCTGTGTCCAGTCTGGAGTCTGACTGAGTTGCAGAGACAGCATGAAAGTGCATGAGGATGGAAAAGACACCGGACTGCTGGGCAGTGTGGACCTGGAGGAGAGTTTCAAACAGGATGATGGTGAAGATTAGCCAAACTGGCCTTGACAATCAGGCTGTCTCTGGAAACTTTAGAAACTTAACACTTGATATTATATCCCTAGGCCCAGTCTAGCCCAGGAGTTGGGCCTCCCTGCATGAAATGCATCATTTGTTGTCGGCACAGGCTCGGGAGCGAATGCATCAGGACAGGGACTTGCAGGTGCTCTGTGACACTGAGCACAGAGAGGGGAATCATTTACACGGGCAGAAACACCATCACACAGATGGAATTCTGTCCCCCCATCATCTGTGCTGGCACATCTGAAATGCAAGAGGATTTTCAGATGAGATTAGGACTGGAAAACAAGAGTGCTTCTGCTTTAGTTAGTACTTGGCTAAGCGTAGTGAAGCACCACAGTACTCTATGCTCACTTAGATGGCTTGCCTTTATTTTCTTAGAGAGAGAGTGGGTTTGTTCAAGCTCACTTTCAGCAGTGACGACAGGAAGACATCGCAAATTACACTCCAAATTATCACAGCTAAAAATCTAACTAATTATCTGGGTCTGAAATTAATTAAACTTCTGCCTTTTCAGGTCTTGACCCAGATGCCTGTTGATGGTTTGTTGGGTTTTTTTCCCTCCCTGCTGCTCATATCTGTTTTCTGTCACTTCATATCTGGATATTGTCTGCTGTCTCCTATAGGTCTTGGATGATGCATTGAACAGCTTTGAAGGTCCCCTTCCCCACACATCCACCCTGCCTGGTGACCCTGTTTTATGGCTGAAGTGCTTGGAATTGAAAAGCACCTCTACAAGTACCAAGCACTGGATGACAAAAATTACCAAATCCTCCATTACTCTAATATTTACTGTGACTGAAGCAGGTGAACCGAATCGTGTGGATTTATTTTTAACTTTTCCTAGCTGAAACAGATGGAATCTCTGAGACAGCCACTGTTTAAGTGACATCTTCCCCCAACTTTGATTACTTTGAAAAGCTAAATTTCCACTGGCAAAACACAAATCCTAATTCAAAGCCTAGATACTTAAGAGGGCTCTTTAGTTCTTCCTCTCTCACTTGACAGAGGATTCAAGCTGCTAATACTAAAATATTTTGCAAATTAGGCCTTGAGTATCTAATTTTGCACAGGAAAATGTCCCACTTCAATTATTCGGCTGAACATGAAAGCATGTCTAGCTCTAAGCAACAAGAAAGTTTGCAGCTCTGATTAGCCACCCAAACATAAGCATTTTGCAGCTTTGATTACTTATCCAGTTAGGAATAGTTTAGTTTTAATACAGAGAGATTATATTTGCAGGAATCTTAGCAAGTATTTTCTTTGAAAACAACTAGCCTATATATAATCAAGGATATTCCTTGACCAGGCTTCATGCTGATTTATTGAGGAAGCAGTGGCTGCTGAAGGTAGGGAAAAGGAGCTGGGAGGGGTACATGTTGTGATGGAATCTGGTATCTTTAAGGCCTTGGGGAGTGATGTCCAGAGACTCGTCTCCTCAATTTGCAAGTTCCAAACCATGGTCTTGATATAAAATTCAGATTAAAAAATACTTCTTACCAAGCTTTATCCTCCAATTTCGTGTGGCATTATTAAAGGAGATACAGTGTAGTGCAATCTTCTTGTTTTCCTTGGTCCAACGCTGCAGTTCTGAAACTACTCATCCTGAAAGGCAAATTCTGTGCTACACAAGCTTTTCACTGCTTGCTTTCATTTCTAGTACCAGCTGGCTCAACAGTAGGAGTAATTACTCTATGCATAAGTAATTAATACTCTATATTTCAACCAACTTGAAAAAAAATCTCAAACCAATTTTTGATCTATTTCTATTTATTGATGGGATTGATGGTAACAGATGAAGAAGCAGAAGGTGTTTTTGCCTTGTCCTTCCATTCCTGATCAGTAAAGCATGACTGTAATTTTCAATTAATTCTAATTAATTATCATTTAATTTCCTCAAATGAGTGACTATGAAAAATGACATTCTGAAGGTGGGAGCAATGATGGATTGGTTTGGTACAGCTCCTAGACATGCTGACAGGGAACGATTCATGTGACATTCTCTTTTCATATCACAAAAATTAGGTTTTGAACCCCTTAGTCATTCTGTAAAAGACATCACAGTAACACACCACTTCAATCTTTACAGTGGTTTATAATTTAATTAAAGGGAAAATCTCCCCTTTCCCCCTCAGAACTTGTTTCTCTTTTACAGAGCTACCTGGGGAAAATGAGCAGGTGGATCTGAACATTACTTCTATTAAACCTTTCCCAAAGGAACTTTGTAAACTTTAAGAACTCAAAGTTCATAAAGACACAGTCCCTGGTAAGGCAAAGCACCTGTTGCTTGCTCACACATTTTGCAATTCATACATTAGCCTATTCCAGACACATTATTGGGGAAACAACAAGGAAGCAACTGAAAAAAATAAGTTAAATAGAACCCAAGACATAAAGAAATACTCTATACAGCTGCTCTTAGTAGTGGAAACTTTCCTGAAAATGAATAAGCAAACTGAGAGAAATCTTCTGTCTGAAACAATCCAAAGACATTAAGAAGGCTGGAAATTTTAACTGCAAGAAACATTTGTGCTCCAATACAACTGCCTCATCCGGCATCACGAAAATTCTCCAAGAAGTTGTTTTCTTCAGTATCGTTGCACAACAGGGCTGAGGAGAGACCTCATTGCAGCTACAACTTCTTGTGAGGGGAAGAGCAGGGGCAAACATTAATCTCTTTTCTGTGGTGACCAGTGACAGGACCCATGGAAATGGCCTGAAGCTGTGTCAGGAGAGGTTTAGTTTTGGATATTAGACAACACCCAGAGTGTGGTTGGGCTCTGGAACTGGTCACAGCACCAAGCCTGACAGAGTTCATGAGGTGTTTGGACAATGCTCTTGGGCACAAGGTGTGACTCTTTGAGATGGTCCTGGCAGAGCCAGGAGTTGGACTCGATGATCCTTGTGGGTCCCTTCCAACTCAGCTTATTCTGTGATTCTGTGTTTATAAATGTGTTATACCTTCATCATGGGCACAGTCTCAGCCCCTCTCTGCCTGTGCTGTGGCAATAAGTGCAGCCAAGACCATGAGCTTCCCAGAGGCTCTGATAACCAGATTGCAAAACATCAGAGCGGCACTCGTGGAAATAAATGCTCAAAGACATTTTTGCATGGGTGTTCCCATAAAGACTCACTGATTCTTACAACCATTATGGTGGAGAGCACTGATGCAGGATAATGCCCCTGCAATGTCCTCACAGATGCCAGAATTCAGAGGGTAGCATCCTTCATCAAACTGAGGCATATGGTTTACCAGAGACATGTCAGGTGTAAGCCTTGTCCAAAGTCAGTCTCAAAACAGCAGCTCTGCAAAGAGGATGTTCTGGAGAACAAAAAGGACATTTGGCTTGTGGGGACTTGTGCTAGTTTTAATGTGTCCCAAGAGTTTCTATGTGTTGTCTTAGTGAACAAAGGAAACCAACTGGAGTCAGAAATCAACCTTTGACTTCCTCCCAGCCACAAATGAGATTTGCAGCATGAACAGCACAATTAGGGTTAATAAATGGCCTAGAGCAAAAGGGAAAAAGGATGCATGAGATAGTATCCTTTGGGGGAAAAATAAAAAATAAATCCTTCTGAACAGATTAGAGAGAAAAATATCTACACTCAGAAGTCTGAAGATTGAATCCCTACTTCAGAGCTCAGAGATTCCCTGTTCTTCGTTTCTCTTACTGATGTCAATGTATGTGGATTACATCCACTGTTAATAAACACAAGTTTTAGTGGTTAGCCTTATGAGATATACATTCTAAATTTACATTTAGCTGCCTCGCTGATGGCAGCTGTCCTACATATCCACGGTGTTCACTTGGGTTTACTGAGGAATATACCTTCAAAGAGTGTCCTTGGAGTATGGAAGTAGAAAGAATTAAAAGAATTTGTTTCCCATCTGAGATATTTTTCTATGCAGTCTTTTATTTCCCACTGTGCTTTTAATATGCTCATGTAGACTAGCTGCTTCTGGCACAGTCTTAGAGATTAAATTTCTGAAATATTGACAGAAGTCCAGCTATTTTGCTGAAACAATAATCAGAAAAAATTGACTTTAGACAGCTCTCATTAAGTGGGAAAAGAAAATCCATTCCAGTGTCTTCTCTTACTGTGATAGCTGCCCCCAGAATGAGATTAGTGTTTAGGACTAAGATTCCATCAGGCTTGAAAAGTTTACCATGTCTTGTTACTGGGGTAAGGGGAGAAAATACACCACCACCCCCATTCAGATTTATGACTACATTTTAACTAAAGGCAGAGTTCATCTCTTGTTTGCTATAGGCATCTGACAAATGGTGCTGCCACTTTTGGTAGCACGACTCCTCTTTTATCCAGGCACACTCCAGTGTCCTCATGACATGCAGCACAGCAGAGTGGGAGGAAGGGGAATGCGCTCCCTGCAAAGGTGCTGTCCCTGTGTGGGCTGTGGTGATGCTTCCCTGTGCAGTGAGGGGTCTCAGCATGAGCAGGGGTCAGGATGTCCAGAGCTGATGTGCATGGTCAGGGTGGAGCTGTGCTGTGCTCTCCTTGGCAGAAAACAGGGCACCAGTGGAAGGCTTTTTGTGCCAGAGGCAGAAACAGGAGTCATGAGCTTGACCTATGGGGTGGAAAGGGAAGGGGATTTATCTTACTGAAATAAGATTTAAATAATATTTAAAAATAAATTTGTAATTAATTAGCCAATGCTGATCTGCAAAGCTTTTAAGCACACAGAGGTCACCAAGAGTGTATTTGTGTTTGATGAATTTGGTGGTAGAAAGAATTTTAATAGCACTTCAGCACAAAGTCAGAATCTTTGAGAAAGGCACTTACAAAACTGTAATTATTTAGTGCTGTAATTAGATGGCATTTACTCCTTCTATACTGTTTTTTAACCATGTCCGGGTGGTCTTTCTTTGCATTGTAATACTCATTTCTCTTGTCCTCTCATTAGCCTCTGGTGAACAACAACACAATCGGCAAACACTATAAAACACTTTTCCTGTGAAAAGCATAATTCCATATTATAGTAAAGTTTATTTTCTTATTCTTGTTTATAATAGAAGAATAATACTTTAAGGGGGAAATAGTATCTTTTATTAGTCCATCTACTATCATTCCAGACAGGAGACACTCTTTCCAGTGCACAAGTCAGTTTCAGATCTGGACGTGAAGGATGAAACTGCTGGCAGAGAACAAAACAACTGCTCTGAGTTTAACTTCCTTATGAAGACTGAGTAGAAACCTTCGGAAGAGTCATAAATAAAAGAAAGAAAAGTCATTTCGTTCCCATGAGGTAGAGTGGCTGTGCCTGTGCTAACACTCAAACTAGACCACCATCTGTTTGCCAGCTTCAGCCCCAACAGGCACCACATGGTCTGTGTCTGTATTGTATAAATTCCTTTACCCTCACAAAGAGGATGGCAGCACCCAAAGTGCTTATTTGGAATACTGCCAGGCCATGCTATCATCCCATCCCTTCCCTGTAAGAGTGTCACTTTGCTGGGGGCTAGATGTGCTCCAGGGACTGAACAACAGCTTGACAGTGTCAGTGGCAGCAGGACAGTGCCCAGCTCTGCTTCTTTCACTACTATTCACTACAGGCAATTATCACCTGCAGAATAGTATTCCTGAGCACCAAAATATTTATTTTAAGAAGTCAAAATAGAAGTAGCCTATTGAACTTCAGCCTGACACTCCAGAATGTCATAGCACTGGGGAAAAGAAACTAGAGTCTGTAATTTAGAAAAATGCAGTCTTATTATGTGAGCCCAGTTCCTGGTCCCTTATGTTTTCTGGTACATCAGACACAACAGTCTCTTTCAAGCATCTTGTCACACGCTATTTTAGTGTAACAGCAACAGCTTTTGAAGTTTCTTTGATGTGCAACTTGTTACTAGACATGATCTCTAAAAAATTAGACTAAACCTGTTCTCACTGCAGTAGACATGGCCATCTGCCTCTCCCACACATCCCTGTATCCTCTCACAGCCTTGCTCGCTCTTTTAATTGTTCTGCATAAACAGGCTAGGATACAATATAACATTTTAAAATGTCATGTTTACATTATAAAGAGTCACTTTCTGAAGAGGCTTCCACACATCAGAGCTGTCATTTCCTATTTCCTACCTAAATGTGTGTCCTATGTGCTAAATAACTTATCAACACTTTGTACTTTCTGCTCATTGTTCTCCTGAATGACAATGTCTGCTTGAACACAATACAGCCTGCCTTTCAAGATACCCTAGATCTTTCCATAATTTCCTTCTAAATGTGCTTTGCTGTATTTCAGGTATAAATCAGTGGCATATGAGACAAATCTGTTATCCCAATTTGCTGTCTGTACTTTCCCCAGAGACTGGGAGCTGAATAATCATGTTATTATTTGTTTTCTTTCATATAGTTGTTGTCTAGAACTTGAAAGAAAAACCTGTTTGTGATCAACTGGGATTTGATCCATTGTTACAGGACCTCTTTCTGTTGTGCAGCTGGCAGTGGACTTGCATAATTACATTCTGAAATTAATATAAACTCAAGGTATGCCCATCACAGATGGAGAGATCTCTTATCTCAAAAATTGTACTTGTTGGATGGGTGCCACTTATTTTAGACACTACCTGTTTTCTGTGCTTTGTTTTATTAGAAGCTATGAGGTAAGTGAAGCTTTTGGGTGAATGTCTATTATTATAATCTTATTTTCATTATTCCCTATTTGTATATATCCAAGCTATAGGATATAAATGGTTGTTAACAATGAGAAGGAGCATTCATCTACTCTGCGCAAAATAGAAGTTTATCATATGAGATTGTTATTATTTTCCATTGTTTTTTGTACTCTGTTTTTTGTCCCATACATTGGCTTTGGCCGACCAAGAGCTTTTCTCTTCTGCCTGTTTGGATTCAAAGCGTGTGCAGGGCAGAAATACCCTGCTCTCTGATGGAATATCATGCACTCAGGCTACAGCTCTCTCAGCACAGATGCAGCTTTGTTTTCCCTTAATTTTTCCCCACTGAAATTAAGTGCTGAGGGAGACTCCAAATGCCAGCATAATCCTGAGGAGGCTTGAGGAGTTCTGATAAAAGAGGAATGATCCATGTGGCAGGTGTAGTATGTGTTTGTCTGTGCTGCCCTGGTGCATTTCTGTACAGTGTTGGGTGTTGTTTTATATCACAGTATTGCTTTTGGAAACAGCACCCTGTGGTAAGTGTGAGCACGTGTATTTCAGAAGAAATTCACTGAGGTGGAGGCTAGGAGTTGGAGTTCCACACGGCTGAAGGATGCTGAGGCCCTCTGGACCCTGCACTGTGCTGATGCTCTGCCAGACACCGGTGTCCTGCCCCACGAGCATTTCCTCCCCACCAGCAGCCCAGCACCCTCGGCTGAGGTCAGGATGTGCCCACTGAAGTGCTCTGCTTAGATCTATACATCAAACCATCAATAAGAGGACATACATTATGAACTTCATAAAAACTCTCAAAACAAGCAGAAAAATTAACTATTTCACTTGCAGTAAAAGACAGAGAAATGCAGGAGGAATAGGACAATTATGCATCTTCACAAAACAAATAGCTCATCTCAGTGGTAGAAAATAAGCACTCAGTTGATACAGTCTCGAGCTGTTAGGGAAAGCTGAAAGAGTGAAGTTTGTATGGAGGAACTTAAGCATGACTTGATAACATGTCTGGGACATGTACTCCAGTGTTTGACCACATTCACAGTAAAAGGTTTTTTCCTAATGTTTAAGTGAAATTTGCTGTATTTCAGTTTGTGCCCATTGCCTCTTGCCCTGTCACTGAGCATCACTGAAAAGAGCTTTGGAGCTTCTCTCTATCAGGTATTTATACATGCTGCAAGTGGTTTTGCTGCCTCGTGGCCAATTTGTTCACCAGGATCCACAGTGCCTCCTGTGCCCAGAGCTGCTCTGAGGTCAGCCCCCACCACCTCCCAGTGCATGGGGTTATCCACCCCATGTAGACAACCTGAGTTGGGTACAAATGAAAAGGTTAAGAAACCTACTACCTGGGATTCACAAAAGTCAGCAAGACCTGACTGGAGATTGAGCCCTCTGTCTTTGGGACTAGTGGTAGAGCATTTACCTAAGAAATGAGAGGCATGAATTTAGCTTTAGGGAGTTCAGTCTTTGTGTATATCCTGATCCCCAGGAGACTGAGTTTCCTATGCATTACCTTGAGGAAAATCAGAGCAGATCAAATAATTCCACCCATCCTCTTGAGGCTGGGTTCAAGCACAAGAGGCTGACATCACCAGAAAAGCCAAGCAGTACCCATGGAGCACAGGAACCAACTATGCTCATTGTAGTGACCAAAGAACAAAGTGGCTTCTGGTCTCTGCCCCTGCTCCCAAGATGTGGGGGTTTTGCTCCTTTTTTATTTGTTTGTTTATTTTGTTTAATGCTGTCCAATGTAAAATGCATAAATAATCCTTGTGACAGGGACAAGGATTCACATGAATCCCCTCCCATTTAAGCACTGTAACTACTGCTAGACTACTGACACACTGCTCTTCCTTCGGGAAAAAAAAATTGCATTTTTTGGGCTCTCATTCCCCTACAGAAGACAAAGGATGTTGTTACATTTTCTGTCCATTGCCAAGGACAGCAAGACAAAAGCTGTGTTTTCAAGAGGTTGTTAAAAAAATTTAAATTGCAGTGTAATTATCTTGCTTAACATTTTATTAAAGTAGCAACAGAAATCCATTACAAATTAATCCCCACAGTAGCATGCATCCAAGAATTACAAAATGATTCTTTTGAACAAAAACTGTTCTACATTTATCAGAAGTACATTTCTCTGAACAACTTCACAATATTTTTTATAAACAAACATACAAACCACATGAAGTGACAGAATGAAACTGGAGTTACTCTGGGTAGGTGAAGAAGAAATTCGCTCTAAACCAGTAGCTCTTACATAGTTTGTTAGAATTCAAATTTCCAAGATTCAGCTCCCAAATTAATGAATTCAGGAGTCTAAATCACTTTGGCTGAGCCAATTCACTGTATCAGGTGTTTGCTGTATCACTGCATCCCAGTAGTAATGAAAGAATCACGAGAAAACAAACTTCCATTAAAAAGAACAAAAGAGCAAAGAAACAGTTCTGTCTGAAGAAGAGATAACAAAATACTGAAAGATCATTTTCAAATTTCACTGCAATTTGTAGCAAAAGAAACAACTGTACACACACATAGCAGATAAATAAATAAACACAGGCAGCACTGTTGAAAGAACAATTTATCTTCTCACATTCTTGAAATAATGGGTTTTTTTCCATGGTGACAATGCTCAGATCTGGGGTGTGTGCATGTGTATGTGTGTCATTTATTTGTTTTTAGAACACCTTTAAAAAAAAAAAAAAAAAAAGAAAAAATTGTCAACTTCCAAAGTGACTGATCCAAGCCTTCACTGTGTGGCTGGGGAGATACTGCAGCAGCTCCTGAAGCAGAATCAGTCCTTCAGTCCATTTTGTTGGATAATTGTTTTTGAAGGGATGCTGGTGACAGCTTTACCATTTGACTTGTGTCATTCATTTCCACAGGAGCATCATAAACTCTTTTACAACACATTGAAGCTTCTTTGATACATCCTTTACTCTGAACTCAGGGAGGTCATGCGATAATTTGAACCAAAGTGTGTTACAAATACACCTGACCTTTCTCAGCTGCACAATCTGCCTTCACTGAAGCTTCTGAAATCTCAGCATTTCAGAAAGGAAGCAGCATAGCTCCCTAAGCCAGATGAGAAAGCAGCACCTCTTCTGTTACATTCTGGATAAACTTCTAAATAAAAGTCCAATAGGAATGCAATCCCTTACACCAAAGATGTTAAATAAGGATATAGGCATGGATTTCAATATTGCGACCAATAAGAGAATGCTTTCAGATTAAATGTTGCAAAGGAGTTTACTATCCACAAAATAAATATACAAAGATAGTTATATTACTGCAGTCAGCAGTTGACATCCAGCCACTTTCACTTCTAGCAAAAAAAAAATAAAAATTGATATAATTACCAATAGATTTGTAACCACATAATTTTTTTAAAAAATACATGCTCGCATATATAATTTACATCATCTAGGTACAAGAAAAAAGTTGATTGCTATTCTAAACAGAAGGGCAAACACAGAAATAGTCACATTAGCATTATAGCTGACAAAGTTTAGTAGCTTTAGCTTTATATCAGTATAACATTAGCATGGATTTCACACCTAACATCTATAAAGATACAGTCACATCACATTATGAGTTAAAATCACACCTTAGCTTAAATCTGAAATTTTAAATATTCCATTTTTGCACACAATTTTGCAATTATAATAACTTCTGTTAGCACAAATAAATATCGGAAAGAAATAATTCCTTTCCATTTTTGTTATTCCTGGTGATGGTGCATGCAAAATCACCTACATAGATTTTAGCCCTTGATGAAGCATCACAAAGAATATGGGTTTAAATACCTCGCCTGAGCGTCTGGTGGAGCAGAGGCTGAGGAAGCAGATAGTTAATTTCTGAGCAAAAAGGCAAACAAAGGAGAGAATTCACTTTGGTACTGTCAGTCTATAAAAGCTGTAATTCAGTCTATGCTCTGAAAGCTTTGAGATAAAGGTGTAAGTTTGTGTTGCTGTTATTATACGAATACTGAGCTCAGTTTTTACCCAGCCAGTTGTGCTCTTCGCCAGACAGCCAGGTTTCCATGGAATGCACTCTTTGCCTGCTGCTAGTCCTGCACGTCTCGCTTTTTAAATAACTCATTCTAGCACCTCTTGAGAAATTCTGGAAAGCAGGGCCTGCTCTGAAAGCACTGAATAGGTGCCTGACTGAAAAGAGCACGTGAAGAGCAAAATGAT
Organism: Pachycephala philippinensis; assembly: GCA_013397055.1. Taxonomy (NCBI): domain Eukaryota; kingdom Metazoa; phylum Chordata; class Aves; order Passeriformes; genus Pachycephala; species Pachycephala philippinensis. The sequence goes on along the minus strand of VWZT01009436.1, from coordinate 9,607 downwards.
TTCCAGGCTGCCCCTGCAGCCCCTCCCTCCAGCTCAGACTGGGAACCAGCTCTCATCAGCTGCAAGCGCTGCTGGCTCAAGGACACAAAGTCTTTGCTCAGTCAGACACATGAGCTTGCTTTTACTTTGAATGTCTCTTGGCTAAGCAAACATAAATTCCTGTGTAAGGTTCACAGATAATTTAATTTCTCTGTGACAGGTGCTTTGGAGGAAATGTTAAACACTTTGTGGTATCTCTCCTTGACTTCCCCTTATCATGGCAAACTGTAGCTTTAAGCAAGTGTAAGCAGTAAAATGCCATAGAACTCTGTAATTTCACATCAAGTTCTGCAAAGGAAAGGTTTTCTCAAAATGTATGTCACAGCTACAGAATTGTATTTATGAGATTAATTGCTAGGTACTAATTTGGGAATACACTGGTATCCTTCTCTCTGACTCTTGAACCCTAGCCAACTTTGCTTACTTGGCTGATGTGTGAGTTACTTTTTCATTTTAGTTCTTCCTTATTACTTTAAAAGCAGTCTGGGCATCCCCCTTCCAGTCCTGTGGGGGTTCAGACACCTGCACAGAAATAGACCCCACTGCATGTGCCTGCCTGGTGGCTCGCGCTGCTCAGAGAGACAACCTGGCAAGCTGGGAACTGCAGGGGATTTGGGAAAGATTGCAACACGGCCTGCATGTGTTCTGCTGCTCCAGACAAAGCTCTGCCAGCTTCTGGAATTTCGTCACACCTACATTGCTAGTTCAAACCTCCCTGCTGTTGGTCCTTTCCATGCCCTGCCATCACTCTGGCAAGCTGTAAAGTGCCTGTGAAGCTCTGCAAAGGTAAAACAGGAGTTAAAACAGGGATGCAGACAGAGCAGGATACAGACTGTTTACAAAATCACAGACTCACAGACTGGGTAAGGTTGGAAGGGACCACAGTTGGTCATCTGGTCCAACCTCTCTGCTCAAGCAGGGTCATCCCAGAGCACATGGCACAGGACTGAGTCCAGATGGTTCTTTATTCAGTGAGGGAGACTCCACAACCTCTCTGGGCAATCTGTTTGCTTCCTCCTTGCCATGTAGAGAATGCCCAACAGAGTCCTTCACATGCAGCAGACATGAGTTCAGGGTTCACAGTTTTAGCATTCAAATCTGAGGCCTGTCAGGGTATTTTTAGTTCTCGTTAAGTTTGCAAATATAGCTGAATGTTAGTGAAAGTGGTTTGAATTGGGGAAGTGGCTGTGTAGGCAAAGAATACTGGATATGGAAGCCTTACAATGCTGCAGAGGCTACCTCTTTCACCCACACTGGACAGGTTTGTGACTCTTGGGGATGGGGCTGTGCAGGGCCAGGAGTGGGACTCGAAGATCCTTGTGGGTCCCTTCCAACTCAACCTATTCTGTGATTCTGTGAATTAGGTTTTTTTACAGGTTTTTAAATGTCATGCACAAAAGCTGTGCAAAATGTTCATTACAAACAGGAATACACAGGCACTTTCCTGAGCTTCTGCTGCACAGAAGTGAAAAAATATACTTCTAGCAAGAACAAGAGCTGGTCTAGAGCAAAGCCAAAGCAATACATGATATTTTGTCTGCAGCTACACCAGGGAGACTATGGCCCCAGGCTGCTTATCTTGGGCCTGTGTGGGAAGAGCAGGGAAGGGGCTATGCTGGCAAGTGAAAAGCCATGATGACTTCTCTTCTGACACTTTATATCCAAAAGTATTCTAATAGATAAACTTTGAGACAAAAAATTTTAAAAATGTCATTTTTATCTGAATTTTCCTCTTTTCCCCAGACGTTTTTGATGTTAAAGCTCTAAACCCCCTCTAGTGCTCTTAGGCACAATTAGTATTGAACCAAGATAAAAGGAGCTGGTAAACGCCTGTTGCTTGTTCTTCAATACCTGTCAAATTCCAACAGGATTCAGTAATAGCTGAGACTTACATTTAGAGTTGTATATCTATAAACCTGACTGCTGAAGAAAATAAGATACTTTTAATGCTTCCTACTGACTTTTTAATTTGTTTGTTCCCTGCTGCAAATTCATTGAATGGTCTTCCTATTTCACGCTGCTCAAGGTAAAAATAAACCAAAGAAAGGAAAGATTTTGTGCTTTTTGCCATCAGATACCTGTTTATTGAAGCACGCTCTGATAACTGCAATGAGATTTGCACTGATGTGGGATGAGGGAGTCACTGGCAGGTAATTACTGCTATCAGCAGCAGTTTTGGCTGTTGGACAGGTCCCCCAGGTACTGCCCAGGGCAGCCACACATTAGAGCAGCTCCTCTCCTCCCCTTGCACCTCCACTGGGAGTATCATCCACTGCCCCACTCTGTGTCCATGGACATGTCCTGGCAAGCCTTGCTCATTCTGAGATCACAGACCACTCTTCTGCCAGTTAATGGGAAGAAGGATTTAGGTATTCTACCGAAGCCAACTCACCTGCCTAGAGTTAGGTTGTGTTAATTACTTCATTCAGTTAGCCTCAATAATATACCCATCAGTCCCCAAGATGCTGCATTTTCTTGTAGGGCAGAGGCAGGTATGTAAAGGTTTATGGTAGTTTCTGCAATCCTGTCAGCAGAAATGTCTGTACAATTCATACAAGTTGGTGGGAACAGAGCATCCAAACATCTCATATGGCTGCGTACTCAGAACAAGGTGGGCCTCAGGCCTGAAAATGAGGAGAGAAGAAGCAAACTCAGAAAAAAATATTTTACACTCTCATATCATCTGCAAAAGCAAATGAAAACTAAGCCTCTTTGTAGATCACCTGTATTTTTAAGATCTAAAATGTGTGGGTTTACAAACAGCATTTAGGTAGCATTTTGTAAAAAAAGCATCATGAAAACAGTAACATGCATTATCAAGAGAACTGGGTTAAAGAGGTGTGCTACACACAGGGATGCTTGCAGGTAGCACAGAAATGCAGAGGGCTTTCAACAGTCTCAGAACCAGAGTGCTGGTGTGTGAGAGAGCCTCTCCTTAGCACCAGCTGTGTGGTGGCACCGGGCTGGTTAACTCCCAGCTGGAATCAGAAAATGCCCCACTGCCCTCCCTGCAGCCAGCCAGAGCATACCCAGAGGAATCACTGAGTTCAGACACCAGCATCACCCTCCTGCCAGATGTGTACATGAGGCACCATGCCCGAGCACCACTTTCTGCTGCTCCACTAGATCCCTCTGTTTCTCAGAAAATAAAGCTTAATCTGATTGGTTTTCCTCATCCTTCCCCATGCTCAGATCCTCCAAGTCCCATCATGCTTGGCACAAGGCACTTTGAAAACATTACTCTCCAGGGACAAGGCACTTTGAAAACATTACTCTCCAGAGACATGCAGCTCTGGAAAGTCTGTCCCTCCCTGCCATGCCCTGTTTGGTGCATGGCCTGTCACTGTCAGCCTCTCCTGACCCTCTGCAGTGCTGCCCCAGCAGAAAGCTACCCCGGCACAGCCCCATGCCCAGCAACGTGCTCTGGTTCTGGAGGACTGCACAGCAGACACTGAAATGTATTAACTATTACCTTGGATGACAAACACATATCACCGATGGACAGCTTTGCAGAGGACAGGTAGGTATTGGTAATATCTTCTAGCTCAGTGCTGAAGTGATCAGAATCCTTGATGACATTATAATTTAGGGCCATGCTGTAACTGGCAGGTTTCTTCTCCTGTTGCTGCTGGTAGTTGCAGAGTTTCCTGAAGGCTGCTCTGAACTTCTGGGACATGAGATTATAAATCACAGGATTGATGGCGCTATTTAAATAAATACAGATTCTGCAAAATAGCAGGAACCAGTTTTCTTGGAAGGGTCTGGAGAGAAAGGAATTGACCACAACCAGGGTGCGGTAGGGCATCCATAGGAATGCAAACAGGATCACAACCACGGCCAGCATCTTGGTAACCTGAGGGAACACAGAGGGCCACAGAAGAGGGGCAGAAGGTTAGTACTCCCCTTGGAGTGAACATGTGCATTCTTACACCTCCAGGGCCAAACCAAAACTATGGGCAGATCCTTCAGGAGGAATTTCTGATGAATATTTGATTCAGAAAGGTTTTCTACAGTAGGAAGTACAAAAAACCTTGGCTCCAAATTCTTCCTAGTTTTTGTTAAATTACTCTTTCCAGATGATACCCCAGTAAGCTGTTGTAGACTTTAGACTTTTCCACTTCTCATGCTGGAAGGGGGTGTTGATTCAAATGGGAAAAAAAGGATCTAAAATAATTTTTTTCCAACCACATAAGATCTCTTCCTTTAGATTAGTATAGCCCGTAGAGTAATTGAACATGAAGCCATTTAGGTTATCTGGTTTAACTGTCAGCCTAAAACAATTTCCCAAAGCCAAAAATAAGGAAAAAAAGAGAACAATTAGATTAATTACTATTCTTCAAATCCTCAATATTTAATTAGATCTTCATTATTTGATGTTTACTCTGAAAAGTCAAACAAAGTTTACAGAGTCAGGAAAAAAAGTATTATCAATAAAACCTGATTGTTATAAGAACTTTATTCTATTGTGTAATTTTGTTTTGAAAAAAGGAAAGAACAACCTTTGGGAATACCCAGAATAGCTGAAATGAAGTGAACAAGAAATAATAAAAAATTATTGAAACCCATTTTAAAAAGAGACTTTCTTTTTGTAAATAATTTAATTCTAGTGTAGACAGTATTCAACAGTCTCTACATCAAAGAAAGTTTGAAAGATGTTAATAAACAAAGTAGAAAGTACAGGGAAATGTGGCATGGGAGGATATGGTGGCACAGCCTCATGGAAGTCAGGAGATGAGTTGGTTAACTGTGTGAAATGGAAAGCACTGGCACATATTTTGGTGAGCTACAACTGCTTCTTTTGATTGTAGATTGATAAGGGTTTCAAGAGGAGATAACTCCACTAAGATCACTCACAAACACATGCTGGTTTTAGAAGTGGGTTTTAGTGTGAAGTTATGAGAGAGTCTATAATCCTTGTCTTCTGATCAGATAAGAAACCTGCCATCACATTGCCTAAAGAATGTATTTTCTCCTGTCTATCTAGAAACACACACTTTTAAGCCAATTTGTTGAGTTTGTTCTAGGTATCATAATAAAGAATGTGATGAAGATCAAAGTTACTCTACAAATTGATGTATCTTTATCTATTTATCTGCCTTTAAATGTACATATTCGAAGGCTGCATTTTTATCTCATAGTTCTCCTCCCCTCAGCCTTACTTTTGATTTCTCTGCAGCTGTGTTCAGTAGAAGTAAAAAATTAGACTGAGAAATACTATCTCCTTTTTTTGTCACTTGACTGATACATTTCATTATGACTTCTAGACTGTTTCTAATTTTCTGTGCACAGTCATTGTAATAAAGCAAAATACAAATGTGAATGTTCCAGGTAACTCAAAGGATGATCTCTCCTTATCTCCAAGCCACTTCTAAAAGGCCATTTCTGTGAACATGGTGGCAAGGAGACAGCTGACCCAGTACTGACCCACTCCAGTTCAGGAAGACTCAGGACTCCTCACCTCTGCCTCTCATCCCTCCAGTTCAGCTCCAGCCTGTGCCTCCAAACTGAGCAAATCCATTCAGTGGAGAACAATCACTGGCTGTAGAAAATAATCCACTTTTAAAGGAAGAAAGCTACCAGTTGTGGAGCCTGGATGAACAATGGGACAGAGCCAAACCAACAGATGTATTCCATAAGCTCAGGCATTCAGTGCATAATAGCCTACACAAGCACCAAAGGACTTTGCTACCAGAAGCTCAGCAGGGCACTCTATTATGGTATGTACAAGTCACTGGCAATTTACATTTCTTCTGAGCATGTCTTTCAGGAAAAATTGCTCAGAGGATCATTTGCAGTCTTGCAGCTATCAGCTTGAACCTGGACTAGAAGAAAATTATTCTTAATGTCGGGGGGATGTGGGGGCGGTGGGGGCAGTAATTCAGAGTCACACAATTAACAGTGTATGGAAATGAAAAAAGGACTGTTACTCCTCAAGCGACTGTATCCCATATACCTCCTATNATATATATATATTACATATATGTATGTATGTAGTGTGCAAATTATTAGCTGATTTTGTGTATATTGGCATCTGGATACTCATTTTCTGTCTAGTATCACAAGCTTCTACTGCTGAAAACTAAGCACTCTGTAGAGCTGGTTTTCATTTTGCTCGGGTCAATGAACCAAGTCATGTACCCATATGCTGCCACAGAGTCTATATTCAGCGCAAGGGAAGAGGCAAAACCTGTGGGGGGCATCTCTTTGGTGGCATCTTGTGGTGGTTCAATCAGTGTAGGACAATGAGGAGAATTCACTATAATTTTAAACAGTCTGCTGTACATATGCTTCCACAGCTGCCAAAAATAACAAACCTCTCACAAGATCGCTATTGCCAGGCAGAAGTTCAGTGTCCTGATCCATCTGACCAGTTGTGGTTGTGTCTCTGAGACACACTATGAGGCCCTGAGTTCAGGTAGTTATTTGCTCATTGGTAAGTCCTCCCTAGGCTGGCTCTGGAGGCAGTGGTTCTTCATGCTCAGCCACCTCAGACGATGACAAAGGTGCAAATGACAGCAGCTCCGAGGAGGTGCTCTGACAAGGCTTCCTTTGTCCCAGCAGGGGGGTTGGCACCCCACTGCAGGCTAGGTCACCACTCAGGGCTTCTGACACAAATTCACCCGAATTTGCTTTATAGTTGAACCCAGTATCTAAACACGTGGCTGAGGCAAAAGCTGCTTTCTTGTCCACACCAGAAGTCTTTATTGCTGCACATAAATAGTTTAGAGGAAAGTTTGGTCCTCTTTGTTTAAGTAAAATGCCATATCCTTTTTCAAACCACTTCATATGAAACAGAACTAAACATAATTTGGGAGGAGGCTAATTATTTGACAGTGGAGTGCTAAGAGGACAAATTTTAAAAGAATATGCTTTTTTTTACCCGTAAGCATACACCAAATATCCCTGACAGCAGCAGCACTACATCCTCAATTCACTGCTCGGGAGAAGGCAAGCATACACTGACTGCTCTTTTCTGGTGGATGGGCACTGTATGTCCTATGCTCAGGGTACAAATTATTCTTAGTTAGGGAGATTGAAAACATGATAAAAAGACTTTCAGCAATTTCAGCTTAGTCCAAATTTCAAGTGTAGTTTGAATGATAACAAAGTGCTTGAGATTGAATATGGTCCTGGCTGCATATAAACATTCTTCAACCCCTATCTTTTTATTTCTGAGAATGTTCTAAAAAATATTTGAAACGTATTTTACAAAACAGTGTCCCAATATTTTAATTCTGAACTAGTATCCTCCTTTTCTTTTCTGCTCCAAAAGCTTGTAATTCTAAGTGTTTTTATTAAACATTTTCATTATCCTGGTACAAACAGTTCAGTATTTACTTCCTTCTTTGAATAGTAATCTTTCTTATACTGATAGGTAAAAGCAATAGTGTTTTAAAAGCAAAGGTGTTTTAAAGCCATATAATAACATCTTTCTTCTTGTGCCTAGTGGTGTTACTTCAAGACACAGAGATTGTATATCCCAGTCCATGATTTCGTAATCAAAAAGAATTGTGAAATGAGGAGGAGGATTAAATAAATAGAAGGATTAAGGTCTTGATAGATTAACACCACAAGTGAAACCAGGTGATAAGATTGAGGATTTCATGTAAGCTGTGCAAAACTTATCTTGCACTGCAAGCTGGCACCTGTGCTTGCTCTGCTGTGAGAGAACAGAGGGATTTCTCTGGTGAGCAGGTCATCACAGACTGCACCACTGCCTAAGAGAGGACTTTCTCTAGAGGGAAATCTACCTGTTATAACTGACCACGATGGCCACGATGACCTTGGATGATTTGATTGGACTAATCAACTAACTTTGTGAGACACACATACTGTTAAGTGAGCTGGATTCCATCTCAAGCATAAACCAACATGTTTGCTATGTAAGGCTAAATTTATTTTTCTCAGTCCCCTTGATATCTGAGGAAAGTAGGAATTCCTTTGGGGAAAGTATGAAACCTACACGCATGTATGTAATTCAGTATTCATATTATGAAGGGACAAGAAAAAATTCTGGGATCTGTGGGCTGCAGGACCCACACTGAAACAGAGGAAAAGGGTGAGAAGGAAGGAGTGACAAGAGACCAACCTCTGCAACCCCACTGCAGCACTCTCTGGCCCCACACTGCTGGTTGCCGCAGGGAAGGGACCTTGTGTAACTTGTGGTTATAGCAACGGGCAATAAATTGGCAATATTCATTTTCCCCAAGTGGAGTCTGCACTGCCCATGACAACAGCTGATAGTTTGTCTGCCTGTCCTTATCTTGGATCATGAAAAATAGGAGCACTTCCCATTTTCTCCCTCATTCTCAGCAGGACCCAAACCCCCTACAGAAACATGCGTAAATTTAATTTTATAGAAATGTTCTTGGATAAATGTGAGAACTGCTACAGAAGTAGGAAGTGTACACCACATTTTCAATCACTTTTTCTACAGATCACATGCTGGATATTGTACACTCCTCAATCCCTGTAATACAAACACGGTTCTGAGAAGACACACAGTTTCACGTTTCAGCAGGACTCACTGTCAGGCCAGACTCTATTGTCAGCTATACATGTCCTTGTCAGCGTGGCAAGAAATTTGCCCTTCTGTGACTTACTAATTGTTGAGATTCTAGATTTTTTTGCATATGTACTTGTTTTTTCTCATTTTACACCACTGCCTATCTTTTGCATGCTGCTATTATACAAAAAAATATTACTAATCATGCCACCCTATCCTTGCTTTGCTTCTTTTGTTGTACTACATGCAAATTCTGGCTTTACTTATAATGAGGTTACTTTAATCAATCAGGTTGCTTAAACTTTTAGGAAAAATCTTACAGTTTTTACAAGAAATAAAAGATATCACATTACAATCATTTTTTGGTTTCATAATATAACAGTGTCCATATTCATCAGTGTTCAATGGAAAAGATTTTTCTGTTTTTCAAGTGATACTAAGCACATGTAATCAAGCATAAAGTGATATTAAGAACTTGAAGAGCAGATTATGTTCTTCTACTAATTAGTGGACAAAGAAAAACAACATTAAACACTTCCTATCTGACTATTAACTATAACTGGCAACATATTTAAATATAACCTAGCCCACATATTTCTGTTGTGTGTTTGCAAGCATAGCTCTAGTGCTCTCTGAGGGCTCGGTGCTCTAGAAGGCAGCTCAGTTAACTTTTGAGGTCTGTGCCATCTCTGATAAGAGAATACGGTCCCTCTCATTAAACAGTAGCAGTCAACGCAAAATAAGAAGAATATAAAGAATAAGAAGAATATCCCCAGAGCAGAGCCAGCTGCAAAGGATGCATCCTGTGTTTCCCATCACTGCACCAGCTGTGCTACCTGCTGCACACCATGTGGTTTACTGCAAACAGCCAGCAATTAATCTACTAACTATAATCTACTGGTATTATTACACACAGCAGCACACATATTCAACAACATGAGAAGCCAGTCAAACTTGTGCCTCAGTTTTGAGCCATCAATACATAAAACTATTTTATGAGAGACAAAGTAACAAAGTTATTTAGCATTTACAAAGCAGTTTATATACAGACTTCCTTAAACA
>VWZT01009434.1:107905-121463 GCA_013397055.1 Pachycephala philippinensis | reverse complement strand
TTTTTTTTAATGGGAGGCAGAACACCATCCATTTGTGGAGAAATTATACAGCTGAACTTAAAAAAGAAGTATTCGCGTCTGAACTCCTTCAAAGCCTCCCCGAGTAAATTAGCTGGACTCTTTGTAGCATAGATTTGGGGCTTAAGAGAACCAGCGCAGCCAAGGCTATGAATGAAATGTGCAAGTAATTAAGATAGAGTATTTACACCAGTTAATAATTTTGGACGCTGGCATCCCACGAGTGAGGACATACTCATTGTGAGTTGAATCCATGATTTTTTATCCTCAGAAGACTGATTGCCAAGGCGTGTTTCTATCAATAAAATCTACTTCGCTTTACAAATCCATTGTGTTACACAATAGGCAGTACTGACTCAGTGGAGGACACCTAGCTTACCCTCGGAATTAGGAGTGTAGATCTGCCTCCAGAGGGAGGGAGAGAGAAAGAGTGAGCCTAGAAATCTGTTTGAAGCACTGAATCACCTTGGTGAGGGTGAGCTTTTGGTGGTCTGAGGCTGGGGAAGGAGAGTTTGTATGGCTATTTCCCTAAAGGGATCTGGCCAGTGCTGCAGGACTTACCACAACACTGGCAGCTCTGGCCTTCAGTGCCAGAAGTGTTTTTTAAAGTTAAACTAGATTTTGCTGTGATTGGAAGCTTCTCAACCAGACAAGTGACACCTTCTTTACACCCAAATCCATGTGTGTTTAGCTGTGTCTCCATCACCTAAAAAGGGACTGGTCCTGCTCTGCATTATATTGTAACTTTGGTGACCAAAAAGGGTATTTAAGTCCTGTATCCTCTTCTGAAGGCTTACATTTTTGTCACAGGGGTATAATGAGATCCTAACTCTGCTTTGGTCATGAACCAGGGAAATATTATGAGATGATTGGACTGTAAAGGAAAGGAAGATATCCCTTTAATATAAGAGAGTTTTAATTCACTTGGTGAGGTACTAGCAAGACCCATCATCTGGATGTGAGAGCCATGAAAATCCAAATAGTATTTCTTCTCTATAAGGTGGATAATAAGTCCCACAGGCAGGGACATCTTCCACTTGACCTGATTGCTTAGAACTCCATCCTGCCTGGCCTTATCTGTCTGAAAAAAAACCCATTTCTATTCGAAAAAAGCTCTTCCCCTCCCATATCTCAGAGCTGTCATAATTTGGGTGAAAGGAGCCTCATCCACTGCCTGGTGAAGCCTTGGGGCAGGCAAAGCCCAACAAGGACCCTGCCAAGTAATGCTGACTGAATTCACTCACATTTCCTTTTGGGAAAAGACTGACCTGACTCTCATCCATCAGAGATTACTGTGCCCAGGAAAGGAGTGCTGACATCTTCATCTGTGCCTGAGTTTTTGGAAGCCAGGAGAAGTTTTACAGGATGGCAATGGAGACAAACCCCACGTGTTTCAGGTGTCCAGAAGGCTGCACATGATGTTTCTCAGGAGCAGCCTGGAGTGCTGGTACATGGCCAGCTGCCTTCTTGGTTATGGTGGACAACCATGCAAAAAGACTGCAGACTAAAGAATTTGCATCGGGATACATAAGCTCCCTCCCCATCCCAGCTCTTGGGTCTGCTTTATGGTGACTCAAAAGCTGTGGGTTGCTTGAATTCACAGTCCAGTATCCTAAGAGAGGACGTGACAAAGAGATGTCTCCAGACAGTGGTTCTGAACTTTTCTTGACTCAGTTTCCTTCTGCTGCTCTGTTGTATCCTTTGCATTGTTCGTCCCCACTCCTGGCTGCTGCAGGTGTTTATCACATCAGATTTTTACTGCCCATCCTCCCCTTGCTCTCTCTGTGTGCTCATCACCACTGACTGCTCACTTCTCTCCTAAGCACTGATATTTCACAGGAGATTTTCCCAACCATCTGTAACTTTCTTCTGCATGTCCCATGCAGATATGAAAGACACCTACCTAGCTTTTGTGTGCCACGCTGTTATGCAGACACACGGAAAGCATGACCCTGAAGGACAAACATTTATTTCCATGGCCAAATTCTCAACAGTGGTCAAGGCCACCATGTGCTGGAGGCACCTGGAGCAGTAGTTCAGAGTATCACACAGAAAATTTAAATACTGTGAATGAAATATTGACATATTCCTATTTAATTTAAGGTAAGGGCTCAGTTAAAAATGTTGTTCGGGAATGGAGGATGATTTTTAGCCCCAGAATTACGTTGTGCTAGGTGTGGAACTGTGAGGAAAAGAAGCAATCTTTTATTGTTGTAGGAAAGTGATTGAACGGCACTGCCTGGAGCAATTCTAAGTGTGGAGTAAAACAGACAGTGATGAACATATTAGCTGTGATGTGAATAAGTATTTTTTACTGAAATTCTGGAGAAAAGGAAAATTAACAGCAGTCAAGTCACAGTGTCGGGCCCGTGAGTCAGAGTCATCTCCATGCTCATACTCGATGGAGTAAGCACAGACCTATGACTTCACTCCAGGAATGAGCCACTTGTGGAGGGCAGCAAATACTCAGGTAGTTGCCAATTTCCAGCAGGGGTGGGGAAAAGCTAAAAAAAGTGGATTGAAAAGAAGGTCCTGCTTCTTTTTTCACCCGTGTATATCCTTTTTTGTGCAGTCTTATCAATGTCATATCTCACAGCCTTACTACATTTTTTTTTTTTTCTTGGAACTATGTAGGGAATCCGCAGGAAATGAGTTAAGCAAAAGCCAGGAGATAGTAATGAGATGTTGCTTTGCCTGGTGGATCTTTGGCCGAGATAATCTGAATTCAGTGAAGCTGAACTGATTGGTGAGAGGTGGTGAGACCTGGTGACACTGACTTCAGTGGTGGTGCCATTTTCTTTTTTTTTCCTGAGAAAAGGCCGGTGAAAAACTGGAGATTAGCAGCTGTTCTTCCATTCCTGCATCCTGCAGGAATCCTGTGGTTTCCGCCAACTTTTCCCCTGTTCTGTGACAGTCCTCCCTCCTTCACTTGAGAGGTTGGCTTCACAGATTCTCTCCCAAATGAGTGAGGCTTGTGGTGCTTTCCTTCCACACCTTTCCTACAATCACACCTGCCAGAGAGATTGCGAGCTGGTAACACACCTGGGAGAAAAACATTTCTTTGGTGATAGTCCCTTACAATAATTTCTTAGTGTTTACTGGAGACTTGTAGTGCACGTAAAATAAATGTCATTAGAAGTGTTAAGTTTCACGGAAAACTGAGTGGGCCTTACAGCAAAATATCTAGATCTTGACTAGTAGATGGTGTTAGTCTGGTTTGTGTGTGTGATCCTGATAAAAAGTAAAAAAAAAACACTTTATGGTATACCATTTTTTTCCCTCCTTGCTCTCTTAAAGCAAAGAACCCAAAATCTTCTTCATGGATATTTGGTGTCTCAGAGAAAGTGATCCACTCCCTTCCCAGAGTCTGAGTGTCCTGCAGTTATGTCTGAAGTATTTGTCACTGAGACATTATTTTAACCCAGGCTAACAATTTGGGATAAGTGGCATAGAATCAGACCATACTTTTTTTTGTTTGACTAAATTTACCTTTTCAAGTCATTCATAGAAAAGCTGTTAGCAGATTGAAGGCCCTTTACTTGATGAAGAGGACACACCATACAATTCTGATAATTTTTCAGGAACTGATAGTTCAGCCCTGCTTAAACATACTTCCCTGGCAAAGCATGTGTAGCCTTTATTGAAAACTGATCAGCATGCCAAGTTTCAGTTATTAAATATGAGTTTGGGTTGTTCAAGGATGAAAGAAAGTAATACTTTTTCTTGGCATGTGAGTATATCAGAAACATCCATGCTAAACGTAATCAGAAGTGAAACAGAGGGAGAAAAATGAGCCTGAAGAAAAAAAAGTTGGACTTCCCTCGCTTGAAAAAAAAAACACAGCAAGTTCTGGATTACAAAAGTAGTTCTGAGCTGGTTAACAATTAAAACCAGTAGAAACGCTAATTCCATGTGAAAGGTCCGTGCTATTTTTAACTGTGCCATAAATAGGCTGGTGTAGGATGTGGTTAGCAAGGCCAGAGCCCTATTAAAATGAGGGTGTTTACTGGGCAGCTGGAGTGGTGTTTCTCGCTGAATCAAAGAGCCTCTTTTCTACGTGCACGTTGGTGGTTCCAAGCTGAGGTGTTAGCAAAAGAAATAAGGACAGCATGAGCCTTTTTTCCCCCTGAATAGGCAGAGAGCTGCCTCAGCCTGAGAGCAACCTCTGTACACCTGCCCTCTGCTTCACATCTCTGTTTTTTTTCCCAAAACTTTGACAGCAACCCATAAATGTCGATCAGCCCCACCATCAAGAGGACAGGCAGCCCAGCAGGACCATCCCCAGACCCACCGCAGCAGTCAGAAAAGGCAACTCAGACAATTTGCTGCTTTGGCATTTCGGCTGAACTTCTCACTTCCTCGTGTTTACTCGCTGTGCCTTTGTTCTCCAGTCTGGGAATGCTGTTTCCAAGCCCTTTTTGTGCCCGTTTGTGCATTTAGCTGTGTTCTGACCATGTGTAAAATGTAGCTCCAAGTGCAGTTTTATGTCTTGGAAGCCCACTGTGGGTCACAGTAGCCAGCAAGCAAGACCGCAGGAAGTCTCCTGTGATCCAATTTCTCCACCATTTTTTGTGATTACCTCCCATGAAATGGGACTGCTGCAGTGGGTAGAAGGGGGGATTTGCTGATTCTTTTTGTTCAGCTTGGTCGTGGCTGGGTGTTTGTCTCAGCCGGACACATAGATCAGTCATGAGTCCATGGTTTTGATATCGCAGCTCACACAGGCTTCACCCCGAGGTCACATCTGCCAGAAGACAAATGCCTGGGGCTGCTGCTGCCTTCTTGTGGACGCCTGGCCTTGGTGTGGCAGCCTGTGTGTGGGCAGCAGAGCTGTTTGAGGACTGACCTCACCACCACGGGTGACACGTGTCCCTCGACCCCAGGATGTGGAGACGGCACTCCTGATTGTGGGGCTGTTATTTTGGCTTCTGCCCCTGGCTTTCCTTCTCATGGTAAGCAGAGGCACGAGGAGTGGGTTGTGAGGCTGGTCTTGCCCTGCCACACAGCCAGGAGGCAGCTGGGGTTGTGCCTGTGAGACGTTCAAACACGGGTGCCGTGTCACCGCTAAATGTGAAGTCACTCTGGGTGGCTTCGCCTTTGTGGCTGCCCATGTCCTGGAGGTCTGGAGGAGCTGGTTGAGATTTCCTTCAGGAGGCAAAAACACGACCTAAAGGAGTGCAGTGCTGAGGTGGGAAACGGGTTGTTTTCCTCCCTTAGCCATGAACCTTCACAAATGCCAGCCAGACTTAGTTTTCGGTGTCACCGGATTTGTCCTGCCAGACATGAGTGTCCTGCTGTTTGGCACAGCAATGTTCCTGTCTGGTATCTAGTGAACCATCATTAAAAAAACAAAGAGTAATAGTTTGGTGAAAGTGCACCGTCGATAGTGCTGAGTAATGTATTTGCATACTGGCATATGCTCTATGAAAGTAAATAAGATTATGTCAAACTCCTCTGGAAGAGAGTTAATTTAACATCCTGGCTAAAGTTATGCAACCAGAGGGAGGCGGGGGTGCAGGGGGGGGTGGATGTAATAGACTGGCTGATGAAGCCTGGGGGACAAAATGTCCTAGTGGAAATTGTATGTAGCACAAAAGAATGTAACATAAGAACCCGGCAGAAGAGCACTGATTCCAGGCTGCTTATATGCACACACAAACTGTTTTTCTGTTAGTTTTAGGAAGGCATGAGATGACGAGAAAAAGGAAAAAAAAAATTATCTGCAAGACAGATTTGATGTCTCCTTCTTATTGAGGTCTAAGTTGCTTCTTGGTCCTGGTTCAGGAAAGCCCCTGCAGGACACGGAGGGCGTGAGCAAGGCTCAGTGCAGCTGATGGATGGTGGCCAGTCTGTGTTTCAAACTGCACGGCTGAACAAAGGCTCAGGTCCTGTTTCCAATAGCTGACAGCCTGCGAGAGATGATCCCCTCCCAAACACGTCATGGGCTGAGGAGCTGCAGAACTTCAGGGGTGTTTGGACTTGGACCCAACCTTCCCATTTGAGCTTTGATTTTTTAACAATTCGTTTCAGGCACTTGTTTTGAGCAACTCCAGATTTTTAGGCAGCTTTGCCCTGGACTCTCCACAGAAGCTTTGCGTGTAGTTCATGTTTCTCTCTCTTTATTGTAGGCTTGGAGCTAGCTTTGCTGTAGAGAAACAAATGTGCCTCTTGCAATAAACAAAGTTTGAAATGCAGACCGAACCCTTTGAAGGTTTTTGTTTTCAGTATTGCAGATCACAGCAGACAAAGCTCTTTTCCTCTCTGTTGATAGTCACATGTCTAAATTCGATCTGACCCTCAACACTAAATCCGTGGAGTGAGTTATTAAAGCCTGTTTGAGAACGATTTCTTCTCCAAGAAAATACAACCGTGAGGCTGTCAGGTATATCACGATTTGTGAACAGCTAAATCAGTGATACATGCTCACAACACGGTGATGGGAGCATAGCTCTGCTGTTTGATTCAGTGCTGCATCAACCTGCACAGACTTAGGGGAGAAATGTCTTCAAGCACAATCACAGAGTGAGGATGGGCACTTTTAGGACACAATTAATATTTACAGTAAGGAATAGGGATGGCAAATCTACCTCCAACAGCAATGGGCACGAGAAACTTGATGCTGAGGTTACTGATGTCACTAAATACTCCTGCGTGGTTAATTTGAGAATGTCTTTTGTGTAAAATTGACACAGGACTTGGAAGCTTCTCCGTCTTTACGCAGGAGCTCTGCAAAGACTCTGAGCCTGCTTCTCAAGCTGAAGTGCAAGCAGTGGTTCCTGTGGCTGTGTACCCATGTCTGGTCGAGGGGAAAAGCCAGAACTACACTACAAAACCTGGTCTACACCAGAAGGGCAGGGATTTGCACCTTCTTGCTCTGCGTGAGGCAGATTTTGTGGGCTCATTGTCACCAGGAGAGACAGATAATTCCAGACAGTGCTGTACAGCAAGTACTTCATCCTTTTCGCTGACTCCTCAGGAGGAACCCAGGCTGCAAGGGTCACCATCTAAGGTCAGGTCAAAGGAAAATGAAGCTGGAGATTGTGGGATCCTTGCAAAACAGGAGGAGCCACACGACAGGCAAAGGCACTTCAGTATCAGGGAATTTAGCTGCAGCAAAGAAGCCAAAAGCACTCCTCAGAACCCAGCTTTACAGTGACGCTTCAAAAGAAGAGGCAGTGAGTCCTGTGAGGGGTGGTACTAGGATGGCACATCTGTGGTGTTGTGAAGCTTGATTATGGCAGAGTCATCTCTTCCTGGGAGCAAGTTTTAACTTAGTGGCATGAGGGATGTGCTGTCAGCATCCCAGGGACACTCTCCTTGCATGAAGTCATCTGGCATGTGAAGCTGGAAGCTTGAAAGAGAGATAGATAAGGAGTTGGAGGAAAAACTAGAGAAAAGATGATTTGTCCAGGGGCATTTCACTGACCTTAAAACAGAAGTCTCTCAAGTCTAGAATGGCCACAAAACAGAGAGCTGGAGTCTGTGCTAGGAAAGAGGGAATATGGACCCCAGCAGATGAGCGCAATAAGAAAAATAACATAAAGCAGCATCTCCCTGAGGAAGGTTTCCCACTTAAAAATCAACCAGTTTGGACTGGACCAGCACTTGGGATTCAGAGAAAAGCATGGCCTTCAGACTTCTCTGCCTGTCCTCTGTCCTGTTGTCCTCTGTCCTTGCCTTCTTCACAGGGTGGCCCAGAAATGATGAGACACAGACCAGCTCTGAATGAAGAACCTGCCAGGATCATTACAAGAGAAGAATAAGAAATATATTCTGCCGGAGTGTAACATTTCACTCTGCAATTTCTTTGCAAATTCTTGCTCCTTTCTGATAACACGGGTAGAGGCTGAAGCTATTCTTGATAAACTTTGTGTCTGTTTTGATTCTGTCGGAACTAAAAGTCTCTTCCATTACCTGTGGAAGAAAATAGTCTCCAAGAGAACAGGAGTCCTTTATCAAACATAAGATAACTCTGCAACCTGTGCCAATGTCTCATGACCCTCATAGCAAATAATTTCTTCCTAATATCTGACCTAAATTTGCCTTTTTTCAATTTGTATCCATTACTCCTTGTCCTGCAGTGGCAGTTTCCCCTTGCAATGTGTCCCCTCCATCACTCAGTACCTGTGCAAGCCATCAGTGCATTATTCAGGTAGGAATTTACCTTCCTGAAACCCCTGTGGGGTGAAAATAACACTTTCCTCTGCGCTGATTCCTCTGGGACAGAGGCAACAGATCCTTAACAGATGCTTAAGCATTAATTGCTTTAGGGCTCATGAGACATCTGAGACGCTCATTAACCATGGTCGCTAAATTCACCCAGCTTCTGGAAGAAGGAGAAACAGAGCTTAAATCTCCCCAATCTTTCTTTCATTTCCTGAAACAAAGACAAGCCTATCTGCCTTTTCTTTTTCCCCTCCTGACACAGCACCATATACACTTTCCTCAGCTGTTTTCTTTTCCTGAGCCAACACCCTTCCTTGGCTGCGCCTGACCATTTCCTAATTCTTTCTCTTTCTCTTTCACCTCTAATTATTTTTTAATCTTTTTTTTTCTTTCCAATTTTGTTTCACTTTCTTGTCCTATTTTTCCTATTTCCTCCTTTTTCTGGTTTGTTTTTTTTTTTTTTCCCTCCACCTTTGTGTTGGTCCAGCCCACCTGATCTCCACGGGGAAAGCCATGAAATAAAACAGGGAATGTGGTTGCATGGACAGGTCTGTGCTGGGCCTCTCTGTCTTTCAGGGACAAGATGTTCCAATCTAGCTGTCATCCTTTCCAAATCTAGACTTCAGTGCCTCTGGCAGTGTGTTGGTGTGGCAAAGCACAGGTCACTTATGAGGACTCTCTTAGGAAGACCCTTAAGGATATTCTCACTGTCAGGCAAGTGTTTACATCATGTTCCTAAATACATTCCGGTGGAGAATGTGCTTTCCTCACATGGAAAAGGATCCTTGAGCTTCACACTTGCACCATGTGTGGCAGATCTGTAGAATCAGGCAAAGGTTTAAAGGCTGGAAAAGACTGTTCTGATAATCTGGAGAGATGTCTGGAATGCCAGAGGTCAAAGAACCCCCGCTTCTGCTTTTAACAGCCAGTGGAGACACAGTTAACTTTATTGTGGCTGCTATCTTATCACCACCAAATAAAATGCTCCCAGACTGGTGCACGTCTGCAATCATCTGCCCGACACATGAATAATATTTCTGCAATGTCATGCTTGCTGTCGTCACGGCGTTTATTTACAGACTTAATTTCGGTTTTTAATTGTGCTGTCGTGTTTACTGCAGCCCTGTGCATCTGCTGGTGTCAGAGGGCTACAGGTGACCAAGTCTTCTGCTCCAGACAATGATCCTCCTGTTAAAAGAAGAGAAGCAGAGGTAGAGGGCAGCGGAATGATCAAGGGATGGGAGAGGCTCTGCGCTCCCAGCTGGAGCAGTGCTGGGACATCAGAGGCAGCGTGCCTTGGTTTTATGGAACCCTTGAAGGGGTTCAATGAAAAAAAAAGAAAAAAAAAGTGGTTTCTTTTGCCATGGATTACATAGGCTTAGTTTCTGTGTTGCTCTGCTCTATCTAGTATTTCCTACAATACTTTGAGGTAGAATACCAGAGCTGCTGCTAAAGCTATTTGAAGACCTGGCCTTAGTTCCAGCAATAAGTACTTAAAGCCTGCCTTCCTGATCCTGAATAAAAGATTAGCTTTTGGGTTTTTGAATGACTCTGCAAGGCGACAGATCCTGCTTCCAGGCATCCTCTTTCTTTTGACTTTTTTATCTAAATTCTCCTTCATTCTTTACACTCTTTGTTTTCCACAAACTGAGACCTCAGATTGAAAGTCTTGCTTTCTGCGCATCAGTTTTGACCAGTCAAGCAGATAATCAAGCTCCTGTGCTGCAAACACTCATTCTCTTGGGCTGCTTCCTAATTTTCTTACTAAAGCAAGTGAAAAAAAATCACCTGCAGTCTTCATGGAATGCCCTTTGGTGAAGGCTTTGCATGAAGCCAGAGGGACAGTCACCCCCACTGCTAGCATCTCTCATTCCTGCTGCCCTCCAAGCACAGCTGAGGACCCCAGACACACAGGAGAGGAATTCCTGGGTCCTGGAGGCAGGGAGGGAAAGTGCAAAGTAGCTTTGTGCCTGAATTACACCAGAGCAAATGCTGGAGGAATGACTTTTCATCCTGCCAAAATGCAGGAGGGGTGTTTTCCCTCTTGTTCCTCATCTGTAGCAGGGCTGATTGTGCAAGATCACCTGAAAGGCAGCTGGAGGACTTTCCCCTTGGTTGTGTGGTAGGTTGTTTGCCTCTGCAGTTGGAAGATCTCAAGGAGAATTTTCAGCCTTGATCCTGAATTGCTGGAGCTGTGTGGCACTGGGCAGCATTGCTGCAGACTGAATCTGCTTCACTCCCCAATTTCTTGGGGCGGCATCTCTCTGTCTGTTTACAAATTTTCCAGGGGCAGCACTGAAGTATTTTAGAAAATTGCTTTTTCTCATCGATATCTGCATTTCTGTGCTGTGGTGTGGAAAAAGCTCTCTGTACATCACCTGTACCTGGGCCAGGTGTGCATGCCAGGTAGTGAAGTGGTGATGGGGAGCCTGAAATCCAGGCAGAAATACAGCAGATTCAGCAGATATATCTGTGCCCAAATAGCCAGCAGCACAGCAGGGAGATGGTCTGGCTTGCAGCACATGCAGAACATGTCTCTATGGAAGCATATGGTAAGGCTGTGAGCTGGCACTCACACTCTTCACCTGAGAGGATGACAGTACCTGGTGTTTTGGTGTGCCCAGACCTTGCCTGGGGTATTTAGCAGGCAGCATAAACTTGCTGATGTGTGAACTTGCCCTCCTCGTGCCAGCGAAGAGGGTTGGCTGGTCTGCTTGCTCTTGGCTTTCACAGACACCCAGATACCACTGCATGCTTGGCAAAAGCCTGTGTGGTCCTGCCACGGAGCAGTGACACAGAGTCTTCTCTGCGTGAGTGATGCTGTGATGGTTTATTATGTCTAGTGGTGAGTGAGCTTCAAAATGCTTGGAAGTTCAGTGAATCACTTGAAACCTTTTGGGGCAAAGTGATTCCTGGTCCAGCAGCAGTTTTCTGAGCCCTCACAAAAGCCTTGAGTGAGAGAAAAGAAGGCAAAATGTAAAATATGCCATGAGTGCAGAGGTGGCACTCAAAAGCTTCTGCTGAAGGAAGGGTCCTGCAATGCTGTGTGGTGGTCAAACATCCAGAAATGTATCCTTCATGCCCCAAAATACGTGCCAGCTGGGCAAAAAACAGGTGAGGGATTGTGAGGATGCTTGTGGTGCACTGAGCCTGAGCCTTACTCAGGCTGGAAGATCACCCTGTTACAGACCAACCCGTATCTTGTTTAACTTGTGGGGATGCAGCAACAGCTTAAAATGAACTTAGTGGAGAAAATGGCACCGTGCACTAATTACAGCAAGTGTTTTATACCAGGATAGAATCAGCCCCGACCAACGGCAAATATCTGCATGCCATGTTAAGGTAAAAATGGAAACCCAGAACTCTTTTGAGGAAGAAACTAGGGTGAGGTCTGTTCATTTATTACACTGGAGTCTCTGGTCCTGGGCCAGTTTGGCCCTGCAACGAGTTTGGCCCCAGTTAAACTCTCAGGTTCTGCTTCAGTGAGATGTACAGATAGACTTAACAAGGCACATGCATGTGTCATTCCCTGGAAATTGTTAGGCACATACACTTAATTAGGCATATACACCTTCGGATTATTTGTTGTAATGATTAAATCCTTGCTAATGACTCTGGTAATTAATGGGTAGCCTAAAAATTGCCGTTTCCCCATGTCTTAAAATAAAACAGCGATGTTTTGAAATTAAATTCTTGAGTTGGAGGTGGATGTCAAAATACATGTTTGGTTACATGTGGTGAGGTTGGCGAGATACATTTTCAGAAGGAGGAATCTAAAATTAGGTCTTATAGACACAGTTAGAAAGCTGAATAAACAACAAGGTTTTTCTAAGGCTGAGCACCCGTGAGCTGCCAGGCAGGAGCACCAAATACAGATTTTAATGCTTGGATCATTGTTGAAATAAAGTACCAAGCTCCCTGGATTTCCCAGCAAGGCTGTAGGCGTGAACACCCACATTCACACAGCCAGGTACCCTCTGGGTCTCTGAGAGCTGACAAGGCTCTCCTGGAAGTGTGGAGCCAGTGTGATGAGCAGAGAAGGCACAGGGACTCGGGCAGACTGGGAGTTGTATGCATTTTGGGTGGAGAAACACCCGTTTCTGCTTCCAGTTTTAAAATCCTCGTGCCTTTAGGTTTATTCCGTGAGCGGAGCAGTTTATGGCATCCTTAAAATTCCCGTTAGTTTTCACACGGAGAGTTGGCAGTCGTTTGGTGATGCTATCAGGAAGGAGGGTGTTGGCTCATCCCTGCCCCAGTCTTTAGAAGAGCACCCACTGGTGCCTGGAGAGCCTGATCCAGCAGCAGGGGATGAAGATGGGGCTTTGCATTCTGGCAAAACTTTCCCACTGAAGCACAAACGCGCCGACACATCCGCGCACTCCTTCGCTCACACGGCAGCCTCCCTCCTGCCTGCCAAGCCCACGGCCTCAGCTCCCCAGAGAAGGGTGGGATACTGATGCAAGAGGCTGCACTCGATGGCTGCTCCCCTCCCTTGAACCAGAGTCTGATGACATGTCTGCTGAAATGCGTCAGAGGGCTGGGGAGAGAAAGCGAGAGTGACAGAGAGGCAAGCCTGGGTGGAGGGACTTGGTTTTAATTAAAACAAGCAAAGCCGTGTTTTCCAAGCCCCAGATTGCAGTTGAGTCTAGCAGTAGCTGCTGAGTAAAAGTGGATTTTCAGGTGGCTTGGTTGTTTTCCAAGGGATCCTCTGCTGTGGGAAAGCTGCGATGCCAGGACACATTTGGCTGGGGATTGGTGGGGTGCTGAGGCTGGAGGAGACCTCTGGAGGGGCCTGAGGTGGGGCTAGGCAGCAAAGCTAAGCTGACAGCCCCAAAACATTTCAGCTGCAGAACAGAAATGGCATTTTCCTGGCCAGGAATGTTTTTTTTTTTTCACTCCCTTTGGTCAAAAGGGCAAGAACACAAGTCTGTTCCACGCTCCTCACCAGCCACTGGGAGGCCTTGGGAAGGTCCTTGTCCTGCCACTGGCCATGTGGCAACACACTTGACTTCCCCACGTGTCTCTAGTCCCACCCAACTCATCTCTAGTGGTGACTTCAAGCTGCCCAAAGCCAAAAACTTTCTCTTTGCACATTTTTTGTGGCATGGGACATCATTCTTTTCAGAGCCCTCAAGCGCTACCATGGCAAGAGCTGAGCAAGACAAGCAGAGGAGATGTCACAGAGCCTCCTACAATATCCAGCAGCTTCTCCCTCTCCCTCCACCCTGTCCCCAGCAGTGACATGTTCCTCTTGCATGGGATAACTTGCTGCCAGAGAGGAGAGCTGGGGGTTCAGATGACTGCTTAACCTAACCCCAGTATCCAACACTTAGGAAAATGGTGGAGTTTTGTCCAGCACCCTTTTTATTTAGAA
>VWZT01009434.1:36070-54375 GCA_013397055.1 Pachycephala philippinensis | reverse complement strand
TTTTTTTTTTTTTTTTTTTTTTTTTTAATGTGCCCTTCTTCCTTGTTGTGGAAGAGCTGGAGAGATTCTGCCTAGAAATACCCTCCTGAAGCTGGGAGCTTCAGAGATGGGTCCGGAAGAAATCCCTCACCAAGAGACCCTTTCCTCCTTTAGTTCCTCTTTAACAGGCCAAACGGGCCTTCTGTGGAAAACCAGAAATGCAGAGAGGCAAAGTGGCTTTCCAGAGGTCACTCCCCAGGTCAGTGGCCAGTTCTGAGTTAAAAGCTTAATCAACAGTTCTTCTTTGGTGTTTAATTTTTTTCTTATTTCCAGCCCATGCAGCTCTGTCCAAGCATGTTGCAAGTACCTCAGGCCAGGCTCTTTTTCTCTCTTATGATTTTCTGTGCTGTGGCAACCTCAGTATCTCAAGGCCTGCTTTTCTTCCTTGCTCTTGCTCTGTAAAATCTGCAATTTCTTAAAATGCTGCCTGGTTTATGAGTGATTTCTCACTCCTCACAACTGGAGAGAGGGGAGGTAATTGAAACCAAATGTTTCATTTGTGTTAATAATGAGTGTCATTTTATTTTATGTCATGCTGTTTCATGCAAGAACACTTCAAAGTGCAGAGAAGAATAGAGGAGAAGAACATCATAAAAGAGCACTGGAGGCCACATAGTGAGAACTGATCACAAAAGGAGAACCACTCTTAGTCCAAACCTTGACCAGAGTCTCTCCAGAGTAAAAGATTTGAGGAGAGGAAAACATCATGTTGCAGGGCTTTACCTTTCATCAGGAGGGGCTCTTGAGGTGCTCTTAGGTCCCCTGAAGCCTGGCACTTTCGAGATGAGATAAAGAGTGAATGCTCTGGCTTAGTCTCGGAGGGGTGATGATTTCTCCCTCCCTGCTCTGTAAAAGACCTTTCTTGGCACTCACTTGTTGGTATGGGCCAGGAAAACCAACCAGAATGGTGCTGATGAGGTTTAACCTCTCCTCCTTTTAGTGTGGCTGGAAATCACCCTGTGTCTCCCTCCTTGGGCTGAAGGCATCTCTTATCTCCCATCACCACATCCCTGGGTGTGCACACGTGGAGAAATGCCCCCTCCTCCCAAAGCACTCTCAGCTGGGAACCTGGAGGAGCTGAGCTTAGGATCAACCCAGCACAGCAGACCCAGGCTCAGGGCTGCCAGGTTCAGGACATGACTGCTGGGCCAGTGGTGGTGTGTTTTTCTGTCCTCCCAGCACCCCGTGGCAGGTTGTTTGTGGCTTGGCGTCCTGCAGCTGGATTAAAAACACTCCGTGGTTGTGCACTTCGTGTCAGGAATATGAGCTGCCCCTATAAAAATCCAGCTGGGTGGCCGTGCCAAATGCTGATCCACCAGCCTGGGTGGAAAGGGCAACACAAAGCTCTGATATAAACTGCCTGATGAAACCAAAGTGTTTGTAGTTTGGGCCAAACTTAGCCCTGCATCATCATTCAACACAGTTTTAATCACAAGTTTTTGCTCTGTTCTCTATGAGAATCTTCGCTGATTTTGTATGTGGGACCATCTGCGCTCATTTAATGGGACATTATCCAAAGTTTTCTCCTGATTGCAGAGGAGAAACACCCCTCGCACCATATTTATAGCACACAAACCCCATGCAGAGTCAGCAGTGTAAATCTCCCCCATTTCCTGCTGCCCGGGATCCATCAGGACATCAGAGGATGTCACATCTGTGTTTGTCCTCCCCAGAAAGTGAAGAACAGGGGAAGATCCTATGGGCAAAAGGCATTGGGTTTGGGTTTTGAGCTTTGGGTGCCCAGTGTGAGATAGGCAGGGCTCGGTTATTTTCGTCAGTCTGAGCAGCTGATGGGAGAGCATGCAGCTAAAACACATAGTGCTGTAGGGTCTCCATTTGATGTGAGGCATAAAATAAAGGCTGTGAATGAAGAACCAGCAGGGGTGACCTGTGCAACCTCACTCAGGGCTCCTCTAACCTCTTTCTTCATGGCCACATCGAGGTCCTTCATCCATGGCAGCCTAATGCAACCTGATTTTTTTCTTCTACACACTCTTTAGCAGAAGAAACGAAGATGTGCATGCAATTTGACGACCTCACTCGTTGCAACATTCGCATTTCACCCAGGTTTATTGCAATCTGAGGGACTGTCAGCCTTCTTACCGGTGCTCTTACAGCTGGAGGCACTCCTGAGGTTTATAGGACAGAATCTTGGCTCCACAAATTCCAACGGTGAAAGCTGCCAGGTTTTCACTGTGTGGTGTAGTGTGATCCCATTCTCCTCACTGTCCTGACTATCACAGTGCTATCAGTCACCTAGATTATCAGAGAAAATCTTCATCAACTGGAGCATTGCCAAAAAGCAGAACCCATAATAACATAATGTTACAGCACTTTTATTTTTACAGCTCCTCCAGAGCCAAGGTGCTGTATAACATAATGAAACACTTACACTGAAAAACAGAAGACCCCAAAAGAATAAGAATTAAAATTTAAGTTTCCTGGATAGTTTTTGCATTTGGCCCAGGTTATACAGTCACAGCTCACATTGACTAAAATCCAGTGGAAGGATGTCATCTTGGATGCCCAAGGAAATGTGACCAAGGGGATGACACCAGCTGTGGGACTCAGCTCTGCCCTGGAAGATGCATTGGGTAGTGCTACATTTATTTATCTGGTGTGTTTGAAGTGTAACCCCAGACACTTATAACTAGGCCCTTCAGGAAAAGGTGGGTGTTATTTTTTTGGGTTAATTGGTGTTTTTGTTTTTGTTTTTTTGTAGTTTGGTTTTTGTTTGTTTGGGTTTTTTTTTTTGGTAATAAAGAACGATACCTCAAATTATCAGCCTAAATCTGGGAGCTTGCTGTCTACACCCTTCTGCCTCTGCCTGTTTTCCTTTCAACCTGTTGGATGGGCAAACACTGCAGGATCTGGTCCACAGCCTCTGTGTGTGTGTGTGAATGGAAGCTTTGCCATCAGTTCAGAGGGGCTTGGAGCCTGGGTGATGGAGAAGGGAAGAACAGATGGGGAAAATAAGAGAGGGTGTATGCAGATAGCCCCTTGTTGTGTTCGTGTCCTGATTACCCCATGGTGTGCAGTGATTTCAGCTTGTTGCACTTTTCATCGTCCTGAGTTCAGCAACAAAAATCAGCAACAAAGGTATATCATTTATACCACCCCTACATAACATTCTCTGGCCAAAATATTTCTTTAGCAGTATTATTTCTTGGCTTAGAAAAATCCTCCTTTTTGTCATGTTTTGTTTCGAACAAGTGTTTCCCAAAAGTATTTCCCAACTGGATCGTTTAAAAAAAAAAAAAAAAAAAAAAAAAACCAACATTACANAAAAAAAAAAATCTACATTGCACTGAAAAGAATAATCAGTCCCTGCTGTTAAACTCTTATATTCTGAAAGCAGAGTTAATGAAATGAATATCATCTAATTAAAGAGATCTTCATAACTGACGGATCAAACCTTCAGATGGAAGTCATCAAATTTTTTTTAGCACGAAGCTCACAGCCCAGGCTATGTCTTACTGATGAACCTGCATTCCCAAGAAGGACACTTAGGTCAGGAGAAGACTTTTAAATAAGAAACCCAAGCCTGACGCTGGAGAAAACCACTGGCCTGTGGAAACTCTTTGTCCTTACCAGGACTAAGAGCAGGCTGAAGTCCTGCCAAGCCCTTCTCCCGTCTCCCTCTCCCACCAATTGCAACATCTCTGTCTTTGGAGCACAGTGACTGACACCAGGCTCAGT
This sequence comes from Pachycephala philippinensis, assembly GCA_013397055.1. Taxonomy (NCBI): domain Eukaryota; kingdom Metazoa; phylum Chordata; class Aves; order Passeriformes; genus Pachycephala; species Pachycephala philippinensis. The sequence goes on along the minus strand of VWZT01009434.1, from coordinate 50,637 downwards.
CACAGCTTGGATCTGCCCCTGGAGCTCGGGGCTGGCAGGCACTGCTGCTCTGACAGCCCCTGTTTTGTCACACGCAGCACAGGAGGCACAGCCAGTTGTGCTCCTCAGCTCCCTCACCACTCCAACCCTGCCTAAAGCAGGCACCCTCCAAGCCAAATTGATGTCTGCACCAGTGGAAATAGCATTAAATGGGGAATTCTTCATAGTCTTTTACAATTAGGGTAGAGAGTTTTCACTCTGGTGGTTTCCTCCATGCAGATGTGTAGATTTTTGAAATTATTGTTACCGGGTTAATTGGAATTATTGTTTGGATTCATTGGAATTATTGTTACTGTTAATGGATAACATTAAAGGGTTTATCAGGTGTGGCCCACTGAATGTGAGGGAAAGGCATTTTCATCCTGCAGCAGGGAGAAGGAGCACTACTGAGGCCTTGAAGAGAAGCCTCGTAATGCTCTGAGACTAAAAATAATTCCTACAGGATACACTGTAGGAAGACATCAATTCAATTAAAGCTAGTGTTTTGCAGGACTGTGCCAGGTTCTTTAAAATTTAGCAGGAAACTTCTGTTTGAAATTATTAGAACTGCTAAAAATTAGCTGAGCATCTTTAAAATTCAATTAAAAAAAAATGGGGAAAATATTTTGAAAAAAAACCCAACTGGAGACTAAGGGAAACAAAAATTCTGCTTTACAACCATCTTTAATGTCTATGTAGGCACAGCCCTGTCTTAAAATAAATAATAAATCTTACTGATTGAAGAAAAAAATTGTCTGCATTTAGTCTTCAGATTCCAGCGAAGTTTTGTTTAAACTGGAAGTATAGCATTCAGTTTATACAATCTGAATGGGAACACTTCCAGAGCTTAGAATATGTAGTTAAGTTGCATTTGGAGGGCTGTTTCACTTCTGAATAAAAGTTCTCAGCTGCTCAAGTGGAAACACACATCTTGATGTCCAAGCTGTCAGCCGAGTGCCTCGGTGGCTCTTGCAAGAATGAACTGGATTTTATATTTCATATTCAAAACCTGGGTGATATTTTTGGAGTTGCTTTAGCACACGCATAGCTCATGGCTGGTGTGCAATTGAGAAGCATTTCTTGAAGTTAAAGATGAATGATTTGATCTAAGCATTCTGAGCATTCTTGACAAAACCAGAAGCATCTCTTTTGGGGAAAGTGCCAAATCTGTGCTGGCTTTTCCTATTCTGCCAGCCTACAAAGGAGGAAAGGAAAAATTGCATGCTTATCGCCAAAGCATTTAAGAATCTTGCATTTATCTTTCATCAAATAATAATTTTCTCTGAATATAAGTGCAGTCAATCAGAATAAAAAGGCTTGTACACAAAAGGAGGAAAGCATTACCAGTGCACGAAACACAGATTTAAGAAAAAGAACTTGAACAGTCCTGAATAAATATTTTCATTTCCAAGAAAAACTATAAATACCACCGCTCCACCTTGGCTGGCTGCTGGACCCCTACCCAGCTTCTCTTTTCTTCATTTCAGTGGGACAGGAGGAAGAAATAAGTCAAAATGCCTGCTTTCATCAGAGTCAAGTTGAAGGCACGCTTCTTAAAAATGAGTTAGCAACAAACTGTGGCTGCCCCTGGATCCCTGGAAGTGTCCAAGGCCAGGTTGGACAGGGCTTGGAGTACCCTGGGATAGTGGAAAGTGTCCCTGCCCATGGCAGGGGGGTTGGAAAGAGAAGAACTTTAAGGTTCCTTCCAACCCAAACCATCCTCTGATCCTCTGAAGACAGGCTGCTGAAGATTCAAGGAGAACTTTGCCATGGAGCTGTTCTGAAACTCCTTTAGGAGTCTTCGCTCGGAAGGGTTACCCAGCACTTTTCTCAGCTTTCCCTGAGCAACAAGACAGCTTTTCAGATCTGTGGGGGAGAGGTAGAGACACTACTCATGGCCACATTGATGCCTTTGGGCACGTCCTAGCCTGGGGCAATGCACACATCACAGTCTTGTTGTTTAGCACTGTTTATTAGGGGATTTCAGATGGGGGGAAATCCTTCAACACAGACGAGCATGGGTTAGGGCTCCAGCTTGTGTCATCTATGCATTACTAGAAATTCATCTGTGAAATAGAGCTGTGCTAGTTTTTCATCTTCAGTGTTTTCCCTTTGAAAGCTGAAGGGTAGAACGACGCATTCAACAACCAGTGAAATCACTTCCCATGCTTTCCAGCCTGCTTTTTGCTTCAGATTTTGGCTTTGTAGGGGAATTAGAAAGCTTAAACTCAGTTTCTGTGCTTTATAGTGAAACAGCTGTCTCTGAAGTCATGGAAAGTTGTGCTCAGCATATCTCAATCTAGCATTTAAGGAGGCCAGTCACTGCCAAACATATGCCCTGTGGGAAAGGATGCCAAAATTTCAGTTGTTCTCTATGAATATGCTGGGAACCAGCAGGGGCTACAGGGATGCAGCCGTGCTGTGGTGGAAATCATCCCGTGAGGGCTGGAGTTTGGGCATGGCCCTTAGGCTGGAGTTACTTCAGGTGACCACAGCTGAGGGTCACAAGGAAGTGGAGGGGGAATGTTCACCAACTGAATGGATTGGTGTTGTGAAGGTTCTTTGGGTCTTGGAGGGGGAGAAGGCGTGGGTTCTCTCTTGTTGTTGCTGTTAAGCTGGTCCATCAAATGGGTGACATTCTCCTGGAGGAAAAAAATGGGTCACTGTACAAGCTGCTCCTGACAGGTGACAAACCAACCCTAGACATATCCCTGCCTCCCTGATCAGTGAGTCACAATTGCAGCCACCCCTAACAGGACCTGTTCAAATCAAACTCGAGGGATCCTTCCACTGGTGCTCACCATGAATGCGCCAAAGGATTCTCTCCTTGCTCTCCCTTCCCTACCCTGCTGACAACTGGTATTTATTGAGAAGAGCAGCCTCCACACGCACTCCACATGGCATTTAGACTCTGTTTGGGGCTGCATGGACAAAAACGTGCCTTGGGTGTCATCCTGAAAGACACAGACTTCCCAAAAGAGATGGATAATCCGTTATTGTCTGTGTGAGGGTCCCAATCAAGACTGGGGTGCATTATTTATAGGGGAATCATGTAGAGGTGTGAAGCTGTAGTTAAGCCTGTTGTATCTGAGTGACACTGAAGAATAGATGTCACAGGGATTTAAAACCCATTCAATATTAGGGTGGCACCCTAAATATCTTTGGATATTTGGACAGAGATAAATGTTGAAAGAATTGCCTAAAACCCCATATGGAGGAGGGTTAAGGAGGCATTTGTGTAGGTGACACATATGAGGTACTTAAGGCCTAAAACCAGTAGTCTCAAAGGTTTTTCCAAACAAGGAAAGTCCCACTGTACTGAAAAGGACCTTATTATTTCCAGTTTGTAGACTCTGTGTGTACAATGAACACAATGAGAAAATCAGAATATTTCCACTTAGGGCTGGGGTCCGAGGGATTTCTGAGTCTAGATGAGGTGTTCACTATTCCAGTGGAGTGGGAGAGAAGGGTGTGTATTAAATACGATCTGTTTTAGCTCTCAGCTCAATGGTTAAGTGAGAACTTGCCTTTCTCACCCCTCTGCTGATGCTGAGAGGGAACAGCAGCAGTCACCCAAGAGCAAGACAACTGGAAACTTAAATTCCAGCTTAAATTCCAACACCTGAGTAGGACACGTGTCGACAAGGCATGATATTGATGTAGCCCTGTGCTCTGCAACAAGCAGTCTGTGTGGAAGCCTTTGATGCTGAATTTCTTGGTGCTCTTCTTCAAGTCTTTCAAAGAAGTAGGCAAAATACCAAAGGAAAAAAAAAATTAAAGGGAAGGAGGGATAGATGGCAAAAATACACAGACGTTTGTAACATGATAACAGTTTGGCTGGATTTGTACTGAAGAAAGAGGAAAAAATCAAGGTTGATTTAAAGATACCATTTATCATTGGTGACGTTTCCAGTACTGGTAGTGGCTGGAAACATAAGTGTTTTCAGAGCTGTTTTGCCTTGCACTGTTGATGGTGCCTGCAAAGATTATGCATATATGAGTTTTCCTTTCTCTGTAGCTGCAGGTGTCTCTAACACTGGATCAGCACCATCCTGCCAGGATCCTGGATGTGTGGGGCTGCTCAGTCCTGCCACAGCATCAGGGTTACCATGAACACCTTCCCCCTCATCCTCTCCTCAAAATCCTTACTTCTCAGGAGGGTGGCTGGTTGAATTGCTGTTATTGTTCACAGAGAAGGCCAAAAGCACAGAGGGAATGGGATGAGAAGCACAATCCAGCACGGAAGGTGCCTTCTGAGCCAAATTAACTGCAGGGAGTACAGGCACAGCACGTCCTTTCCTCTGCATTGAGCCATGGTGAAGGGGGTGGCAGCCAGCCTGTGCCACTCTGTGGGAGACAGGGGAGAGGTCAGCAGGGGCCCTGCAGTCCTCGGTAATTCCAGTGCCTCAGTTTCCCTGGTGCAATGCGAGAGTGCCAGCACTGACTCTTCTTTAGAAAAGGGAAGAAAACAATTTAAACAATCACATTTTGGATGCCATGTGGAGCTGGAGGTGGAAAGCTGTTTAACAACACGTGGCAGAAGAAGAGGTTTCACAACAAAATCAGGGAAAAGGAGGGGAGTGGGGCAGTTTTTGTGTATCAGCAGTTTGGATCTGTTTTGATATTAATAATCTGGAACCACTCTTTCTTATTATTATTATTACTGGCGTTATTTACTGCTATCTGATTAAATTAATGAAGAGCCTGCTGGGTCCTGATTTGGAGCAGGTGTTCCACGTCCTCCCTTTTGGCAGGCAGTACCTGTGCTTGGCTCCAGGCTCCACGGCAGCCTCTTGGACAGTGGGGGTAATTCAGAGCTGCTGGGATTCACCCTGCTCCCTTGCAGGTGCACAGGCTGGTGTGCCCTCTCTGACCAGCTATATCCATTGCCTGTGGATGCAGGAAGGGCACTGCAGGGGCAATGGTACCACTGTGGGGGAAGCCTGCTTCTAAATCAGCCCTGGAAGGGATGTTTAGCCCAAAACCTGGCTGGTTTCTTCCTAGCCATAAATGGTGCCTCCTGTCCCATCCCATCAGCTTCCCAGCACTTTCCTGAGACCAGCTTGGCGCAGCTCAGTGCCTGTGTTGGGGAGCCCTGAGGCACTGCTTCTGCTTTCTCAGTCTTTTAATCCACAACAAATTAAATTGGGATTAATGAAACGCAGGAAAAAGAGGCAGCACCACCTCACCAACCCCCACCACACCCCAAAACCATGAAGGCATCCGTGAGGATGTTCCACAAAGCAGTGGCACTCACTCCGCGTGCAGCCTGATCTTGCCAGGCAGCCCAAGGGAATATCCTATCACTTCCTGCTGGCTTTGGCAGGGATGGCACTGGCAGCAGGTGTTCAGACCTGCTCAGCAGCAGCACGGAGATCCCACAAGTCTGGTGAGTTGGCCAAAGATGTCTCCCAGGCCCAGAAGGTGTTTCCAAGGAGCGCTTTGTGTTGGGACAGCAAGAGTGTATGCAGCACAGAAAATGGTGTCACTGCTGTGGACATGGGGTGTGTACCCAAACAGCAGCGTGTCTGTGTGTCTGTCTGTGTGCAAAACTGCAGAGGACTGAAGAAAAAAAGTAGAAAATCATCAGCAAGGCTGCAGCAGATATGTGTGAGTAACAAGTGGAGCTGAACACATCACTGGCTAGGACAGATCTAGACACCAGCAAGGGGAAGAATAATACCAGGGCAATGTCTAAATCTCCTTCATCCCAGTACCTGCACCTTCTGGAAGAGGAAGGTTTCGCAGAGGACATATTTTGTAGGACAGGTAGGGCAGAACCAGCCTGGAGGATTCAGTCTCTCAAGTCCCTCCAGTATTCCCAAGGGTTTGCAAATGCTGCTGTCAGCCCTTGCCATTGCACTCAGCCTTGTCCCACTCCCCAAGACAGACAGACAGATGTGCAAGCTGAGACCCTGCAGCATTTGCAAGCCTTTGTTTACATACTCCGAGATTTAGGCATTTGCAGTTTTGTGGCCTGCCCCACACACCCTAAAAACTGGTCTTTAGCAGTTATCTCTGGCCTTGAAACTCCTGTGAAAACAAAAACAACTGGTTTTGGCCGCTCTGCCAAACAGTCTCTCTCCATAAAAAGGAGACTGATTTTTCTCTCTGGGTATAGTGAAAGGTTACAACAATATTTAGTTTGAACTTTCCTGAGATCAGGCATTTATTCTCTCTTACTCTCTCAGCGTGTGCGTGTGTACATGGAAAGTACCTTGAAAGTGAGTCAGCATTACTCAAAGTGAATCACCGGTCACTGCTTCTCTGGGACGTTCATTCAGTGTTGCATGCAAGGTTTCTCTCCCTTCCAAGCCAGGATGGATTGTTTGTGCTGCTTCCAGGCTGCTATAGACATTAAGGCACTGGTTTAGAAACCAAACAAGGGACTATCTCATACCCACTGGTGTCCTGAGGCGAGCCTTGATGATGGACCACTACTCCAGCAGTAAATGAGAAATAGAAATGTTGTTTTAATCTGCCTTCCATCTGCTCTTGCCTACAGCACAGTACCACGGAATTGTTTGTTGCCTCGTGAAGCAGCAGCATCTCTGGAGAGCAGCAGCAGAAGTGTCAGAGCTCTGACCTCTCCTCCTTGGTCAGGAATTCCAATTTCCAGGGCTTTTAAACTGAGTTTGGAGGGCACCTAAGAAGCAGAGAGGAAAGAGAAAGATCTGCATAGCAAGGGCTTTGGAGAAGCGGGTTCAATCTCTTAGCTGCTGTTCACTTCAGATTCAATTCTCTGGGCACATCCTGGTATGCATGGATAAACTTCTGATCCTATAGGTAAGTTGTTCTTGTCAGGAATTATTTCAAAATGTGTATTTTCTCTATGAGCCACTTCACCCAGTTCATCCCATGGGCACAGGAGCTGTAAGCCCTTATTTTTAAGAACTGCCCCTACAACAATGGTGGGGAGGCATTTTATTCCCCTTTCAAGAAACCACAGCCTTTCATTTCCATCAGATACCAGCTCCCACAATGAGTTCTTGGTGAGGATCTGTGTCTTCTTTTCATCAGTCTCCTCCCTCGCCAAGGAGTGGTGACACTGCTGTGTCCTATATTTGCAACCAGTAATGCCACAGCGTATCTCCCTCAGCTGTGGTACCCCCCAAAAATAGCCAGATTGTCTCCACTGCATGGGTGACGCCTCAGGTGTCTCCAGAGAGAGGTCCAGCATGGTATTTTGACCACGTTGGAAGGAAGGAGACCACATCTTGCCTCACCCACAAGGGTCCTGGGCCTCCTAAGGCTTGACACAGGTGGAGATTTCTCCTTGGTGCTACTTCTCTGTCCCCGTGACAGAGCCCAGCTCTTCTTGAGATAAAGAGTGTTTCCTGCACGTGTCCAAGGAGATAACTGGTGCTGCAATCTTCCTCCTCAGGCCTCAGAGCACATCTGTGATGGCAGCGCTGACCTTGGGGTGAAGCTGCCTTGTACCTCACCCTGTTTCCTTAAAACAGAAGTGTGGGAGAAACCCCAAATTTGGTTTACTTTGTCAGACAGAAGTGACCCTATTTCACGGAGAGCAGGTGAAAAGCACGAGGTTTTGTGTGCTTTCAGTTTCTCCAAGCAGTTCTGGTGCCTAAAGAGGCCAGCCTAGAAACAGAGACTGGACAGAAGTAAGGGAATAAAGGTGGATATTTATTTGAAAGGCCTTCAGAGGCACACCCTGGGCAGGCCAAAGGCTGCACCCAAGATGGACCCCGAGTCACGAGTTCTTCACACTTTTATAGCTTTGGTCCATTTGCATCTCAACCCAATTTCACCAATTAAACTTCAGCTAATGATGGAATTTCCCCTCAGCTTGCCCCCCTTCTCAAGATGCTGGGTTACACATTTTGGGCCTAGGCCGGGCTGGGTGTCCTTGGAGAGCAGCCTGGAGAGGCTTTGTTCTGTCTGTCTCAGCATGAGAGAGCAGCAGCTCACAGGCTGCAGGACACTGCAGAGTTACACACTGGGAACACAGAATTTGAAAAATATAAAAGTTAAAACGTAAGGCATCAGTCCCTGCTCTGAGCCGTCCCTGCAGAAAACCCTCCTCTGGTGAAAGGACAGAGGCCACGGGCTGCTTCCCCAGCTCAGGTCAGCCTCAGTGGCTCCACTACAAAGCCCTGCTGGGGAGTGGCTTGGGAAAAAAAAAGGAAGAAGAAGGAGAGGCAAGCAAATAGTTAAAGCAGGGATGAGAACGCTGGCATTTACAAATGACTTGGCATCCCATCGGCTGCTGGATGCGGTAACTGACACAGAGTTTCCAGCAGCCTCACGTGTCCCAAGGAGAGCGGTGAGTATGCCCAAGATGCCTGTTGCTTTAGTCACTTCGCTTCCGGAGAAAAGACAACATCCTTCACAAAGATTTTTTGAGGTTTTGGTGTTTTGTTTTTTTTTTTTAACTTTCTTTTTAAAGAAACTGATTCCATGCAGGCCGTGAAGGGCCTACACCTACTGGAGTGATGTGGGGACAGCATTTCTGTGCTGTGTGGAGAAAGGCAAGGGGAAATTGGAGCTTGTATCCTTTAAACTTTAGAAATTCAGCATGCAGATGAGTTGTTAAAAAATTTATATTCATGGGTTTCCATATGGGGTGGTATCAGGCACTATTTTCTCCCGTGTTTTGCTGAAGGGAAAAAAAAAGCCTGCTTTGTGCTTCTGAAAGCAACAGCAACTCCATCATCATCACAGGATCATCCTGGACACTGTGTTTTCATGTAGCAAAATTGCATGAAATTGTTCCCTCCACACACACTGATTGCAAAATTCCTTGGATGCAAAAGCAGCCACAAACTTAACAGTCCAGAAACTTTGTCAGCTGAGGTTGTGAGAGCAGAGAAAGGGAGAAATCCAGATGACCCTTTAAAGGTGAAGGCAGCGTGGGAGGAGGCACTGAGAAAGTCTGTGCTTTGTCCACCTGCAGCGAATAGGTTTAAATTAAATTAAAGCACAAGCCTATAAGTAAACCAGAAAGCCAGGTACCTAAACCCCATTTGGTATCGGGTTTGTGATGGCTGAGGGGCAAAGAGAAAGTTAAACCGACCACAGAACCACAATTTTGTGGCACGAGATCCCACATGGTCTTTGACAGCCAGCCAGGCTTAAACCTTCTGAGGAGGTGGGTGCAGAATTTAGAGGAGAATAGGCTCTCCACTGAAGGATGCAGCTCTTTTCACCTGTGCAATCCTCTTAAAAAGTTAACTTACTGATTTCTTGTCAATCTTTTAAATAATATGCCATTAGATAAATTAAGAATTATTTCAATTTTTAACCAATACTAGTAGTTAAGCTATTTTTTAAAATATTATCTTACAGATTTCCTTCATATTTCCTTTCTTTCCAGTAGGTAGAAAACAAGAGAGATGCTTGACCACTGATATTTTTACTATAAAATGTTATCAAATGTGGCTGCCAGCTCCCAAACCTTAACGTTCCTGAGGTCATCTTCACAAGGTCATGAGATGATGGACAACTCTTATGTTTTCCAGTGCTTCCACAATTCATTTTTAAATTCAATGAAAGCAACTAAATTCACTCTGTGTCTCCCTAGGAGATATTCCACAGAGTGATACAACTTCATGGTGCTTTCTTCAGCTGCTGTGAAGTTGTATCAATGACATTGCAATCGTATCTCAAGGTTCTGATTGGGAATCTGAAAGCTGATGACAACTTTGTGTTGCTTTGCTTGGCTTGTTCCTCTCTCTGGTTTTCCAGCACCTCTCCAGACCATTAATTCTTCAGTATTTGCAGCTTTGTTCAGAATGCACAGCACTGTTGATATAAGAACCATCTGACAATTTTTTTTTTCCATTGAACAAAACTATTTAAAGCATTGTAAGTTTTCTCAATATCATTATTATTTTCCTTTCCTCTCTCCCATTTTTTTCAGTTTGAAGACAGACAAAAGAAAGAAAAAGGTTACATTTGTTTTCTTTACGTTCCTGACCAAAAAAGTCAACAAATTATTGAACATATAATCAACATATTACTGAAACTCTTCTGGTTCTACAAGTCCTGTGTACAGCACTAGGAAGGGATAGCTGTTACTTTACCTTTTTAATGGAAAATTCCTTGTTCACCCACCTTTCCAGCAGGCCTGTTCAGAGGGGTACAGGAGAGTACTGCAGTTGCTTAGAGGCCTCAGGTGAAGGGATTTGTCAGGAGCTGTAAGAAATCCAAGCAGATGATATCATGTGAAAGACCCTTGTGCAAATGTTTGTTCATCTCTTCAAAGGCCTGTAAGAGGCTTGCAAGAAGGGGCTTTTCTTTGCAGAAGTCGTGCTAACTCTTCTCAATTGGGTTTTATTTATCCAGGTGCCCTCCGGTTCTGTGCTTTAATGCAGCCTCTGTGTTTTGGTATTGTTAGGCTAACAGGCCTGGAGTTTCCTGCAATCTTAAAAAAAATAAAAAAATAAAAAAAGAAGTCAACCTTCAGTCCTCCAGTACCAAAAGTGTTTGAAGTGAGAGGTTCCATATGCTGGTCATAATTCAGCTGTTCCATCCTTAGCACTTCTTGGTGAATGCCCACTGCCTGTTAATTTCGTCAACCTGTACTGTAAATTCTTCCACGGCAACTTCAGCCTTGGAGAAATGCTCTGGTGAGTGCCCCTTTCACCCCTTCCTTTTTCCCCAGAAAAACAGAGTGTTCTTGCGGGCAGAACCCTGGTTTTCAGCAGTCCATGATGGTGCACAGGACTCATTTACCCTCCACACTCTCCCCTGAGCTCAGTGCTCCTCCCACACCCTGGCTGTCAGACCTACTGACTCTGCTGAGCTTTCTGCTCCTCATCATGAGGAAAGAGGACGTAATAAATCACTCAAGACCTTTTGATGATTTGTACCCTTTTCTGCCTGCATTTCTGCCTTTTGTGCCACAGTTAATTTCCCCTTTACGTTCTTTTCCTGGAAACAATTTCAGCTTTTTTGAATTCTTAATTTTTCTCTTTAACCACAAGGACTTTCTCACTCTCCTTATTCTTTCAGAGGACTTTAGATACAGCTGAATAAACTGATAAATGTGACAGTGATGCTGAAAGGGGCTGGAACAAGCTCAGTCAAATAAGAGGAGGCTCAAAGGAAACACATAAATGCCTGCTTATGTTTTGTTCTGCTTTCCCTATGCTGCCCATCAAAAATAAACAAAGAAACAACAACAGCAAATAAAATTAAAACATTCCTGTTTTTTTCAGAGCCAGATGTTGACAAATATAATGTCCTTATTTCAACCAAGTGCATTTCTGTGCTTCAGCAAACAGATCTGGGCTGAGGAGGAAGGACCCCTGCAGTAAAGTGATGCTGAATAGAGTTGAGTTCTGATTTGCTTTATGAATATTGCAGGTTATGACTGTAATTCAGTGCTTCTCTCCTTTTCCATTCCTCCACTTCTTTCCCAGCGTTTAGCTGTGCAGGGTGGGAGCAGGGTGGCCTGCCCAGCTGCTGCTGCTCTGTGTCACTGATGGTCCTTGCAGAGGCTGGCAGAAACATCACACTTTATAATCATATTGCCTGAATCCATTCAAACTGAGGCTGCTGCTGTAAGAGGTGGAGACATTTGTTTAGCCCTCCCTATTCCTTGGTTTGGGCCTGCATCATTTGCCAGAGCTCCTGTTCTTCATTAGAGAGAAATCCTCTAAATCAAAGACATTAATAGCTTAATTGACTGTGGAGATGGGCTTATGATGGAAGTGAGGGTGGTGAGAGAGGTGCAAAAGCATTTCTGTTTGGACGAAACAGTCATAAATGTTAGTAGCCAAAAATTATTTGGCACCTAATTTCTGCATATTCTTAATCTGCCAAAAATACCTTTTTAGTTTAGCTGTCTTCACTGTGCTGATATACTCCAGATTTCCTTCACTTCCACATTGTCCTGTCTTTTTTAAACGGAAACACAAAAAGCATTTAATACAAAAGTAATTGTTATCCCAAAGCCATTTCCCTAAGAAAAAGTGCATTTTTCTCAATATTTTTTTTTTCTTTTACTGGAAAGGGTGTTTACACCTTTTCGTTCCTCCAAATTTTTAAAACAAAAGTTTTGATGTGAACACACAAGTCTGAAGAAAACCTAAAATAAGTCCCTGACCTTTTAATTCTTTCCCCCCCACTCTGCTCCCATATTTTCCTTCATTTTCCAGTCCAGAAGGAGATGGGAGTGTGAGTTATGGAGAAACAGACCAAATTAAGTTTTCTCCTTGAAAATGTAGGCTGCTAAATTCCTGAAGTCCTCACCTGGAGGGTATTTGTGGAATCTGCAGGGAAAATACTTTTCAATTCCTGATCAGTAGTTTAAGCAAACGTTCCTGCCTAGGAAGAGCACAACTCGAAATCCACACAGATCTGCATCAGGTCTTATTTCAGCTTTGGCTTTTTCATGCTGAAATGTCACCAGCTCTTCTAGAAAGAGACCACGTTGCACATAAGCATCGTGTGTATTGAGGATGATGCCTAAAGAGGCCAACCTAGATGCAGAGACTAGACAGGAGTAAGGGAATAAACGTGGATATTTATTTGAAAGGCCTTCAGAGGCACACCCTGGGCAGGCCAAAGGCTGCACCCAAGATGGACCCCGAGTCACAAGTTCTTCACACTTTTATAGCTTTGCTCCATTTGCATCTCAACCCAGTTTCACCAATTAAACTTTAGCTAATGATGTAATTTCCCCTCAGCTTGCCCCCCTTCTCAAGATGCTGGGTTACACATTTTGGGCCTAGGCCGGGCTGGGTGTCCTTGGAGAGCAGCCTGGAGAGGCTTTGTTCTGTCTGTCTCAGCATGAGAGAGCAGCAGCTCCCAGGCTGCAGGACACTGCAGAGTTACACACTGGGAATACAGAACTTGAAAAATATAAAAGCTAAAACCTAATCCATCAAGGATGCTGATGGACAAGGAGATGGAGCAGAGAAAAGCGCTGCCACGTGCCGCCAGCTTGACCCTGTCACTGCTGTTGAAACAACACAGCAGGCTGGACCAGCCTTGGTGAAGTGCAACGCTGAGCAGGAAGGGCTGGCCTGCTGCCCAGACCACGACAATGCAGACTGAATCACTCTCACATTCCTCCCTGGCCTGCCTTTGCACATGCAAAACCACCCACAGCAGAGGCTCAGCTCCATGCTCGTGCCGAAATAGAGACTCTGGGGATGAGCAAGGCTCCTGACACCTCCTGCCATGGTTGGGTCAGCTGTGGAGCTCTTTGCTGGCTCCCAAACACAGGCCCAGGGCTGAATTCTTGCCTTATTCATTGCCTTTGGCTGAGATGGGTGTGTTTTCTGCAGCAGTGCAGGAAAACCCCTCTTGGTTATGTGTTGTGTGCCAGTTCCATGGGCCCACATTTTCTCCCTAAGGCTTCCAGGAACCCCTGGTTCCGTGGGCCCACATTTTCTCCCTAAAGCTTCTAGGAATCCCTGGTTCCCTGGGCCCACATTTTCTCCCTAGGGCTTCCATGAATGCCTCCTTCCACGGGCCTACATTTTCTCCCTAAGTCTTGTAGGAATTCCTGGTTCCATGGGCCCACATTTTCTCCCAAAGTCTTGTAGGAATTCCTGGTTCCATGGGCCCACATTTTCTCCCTAAATCTTGCAGGAATCCCTGGTTCCACCAGGTATTTCTTGACCAACAAACTATTGGGAAAGTAATTACACTTTTACACCACTTTCACACAATCTGCCTCGGGGGGCTTTGAAACAATTAGGGCTGTCAGGTGCAACTGCGCTGTGAAAAATCAGGATGGTGTCTGTCTTGTGTTTGTTGGTCATTTAGAAGTGTCAACCCAACATACTATCGTGTTTTTATGCTGGATGAGGAAAAAGGAATGTTATGTTCCGAGAGCTTTTGTCATCTTGCCAATATTTTTCAGGAAGACCTCTTTGTAGGACCTAACTCCTGTACAGTTATTCCTTTCCAAGAAACAGGTTTCAGTAATCACTGATGTCATTTTACATTCTGAAATCTTTCTCTTCTCCTCCCTCCACTGTTATTTGAGTCTTTACAATGAAATGCAACCCCTTTTATTTTCTCCTTCCACTATGAAAGACCAAAGTCCAAACCTCTGAGTGACTTGGCAGCTGCACATCATTGTACAAAATTAGCAAAATGAAATGTAACAAAGGATAATGTAAAAGGTTTTATTGAGAGGTGATGGTGGGGGAAACCTATATGCAAGATCAGGAAGCACTGACCTCTTGAATGAGGCTGTAAATGAGTAGTTAATTGCAGGTAGAAGTTTTATAAGGAGTGGGTGTGTCACACTGCCCTCTGATAAATCTGAAAGAAGTGATCAAGTCTCAGAGTCCTGGTTTTACAAGAAGTGTGTGCTGTGAAATCCATACAGATCAGCACCTCCATTGTGTGCAGCTGGCTTGAAACAGTGTTCATGTTCACAAGCAGAATGGCTTAACCTTACTCCAGCCAAAATGTGGCTGCACTTCAGATCCTGTTGAGCTGTTTAGGTTTTAGTTTATTGTGTCTCAGTATGGAAGAGAACCTGTGCCTTTGAAGAATTCAGAAATGAAATGAAATGAAATGAAATGAAATGAAATGAAATGAAATTAAATTAAATTAAATTAAAT
>VWZT01009434.1:13507-31093 GCA_013397055.1 Pachycephala philippinensis | reverse complement strand
ACTAATAAAAATATATATAAAAATGTCTTTATGAATCCATAACCAGAGGATATTTCAAGACTCTTATTCACCATATATATTGAGTACATCTGCAAATTCACAGCTGCTTGTGTCTGTAAACATTTTCCTTTTAATGAAATTAACTGGGAGCAAGAANTTTCTTTTGAAAGCACCTGGGTCCCACAAAACTGCATTACATAGAAAATGTGAAGCTCTTTTGCCCAGCCATGGTCCAGCAAATATTGCTTTTGCCTCGGTGCAAAGGGACTTCCTCTGTGTGGGCTGAATTTGAAGAGAAATTGGTTAAATTGCTGTGGAAAGGGAAAATAGAGGGAGTTGTGAACATTTCCCGTGGGACAGTGCATGGGACAGAGATGAGCCTCCTGTGGATGTGACTCCTTCACTGTGTGCATTTTTCTTAATCTAGAGTCTGAATACTCTGTTAAAATAACAACAAGTGACCCAACTTCAGGATTCTTTGTGCTGTTTCCGTGCCAGATAAAAATGGCAAAACCCAACAATACTTCACCCCACCAGGCACTATTTAGATACCTGATTATGCCTACGATTCACGACCCACTTAATTATATTCCTGGATATTAATGTGGAATCAAGTTCACTCTTTTTTTACCAAGTCCACCCTGCTTGAGCCTTTCAGGGAATAAAAATCGGCCGCTGAACAGGCTTGGAGCTGCACATGTACTTTGGGGTTTTGCTGAGCCTGTGCTCAGCCCGTTGGGTTTGCAGAAGTGCTCAACACCTCCCTGCTCCCTCGTTCCTGGAGGCTTTGATTTGGGAAGGAATTATTTAAAGGAAGCACTGAGGTGCATGCTTGTGAGTTTTCCCTGACCAGGAACACATGGGGATCGTGCCAGGATTGTGCTTTACCAAAATAAGCTGCTTCCTCAGTGGGAGCAGTTGAATCAGACCATCAAAGAAGAAAATAACAGTTGACATAAACATTCATTCTCCTTTATAGAAAGCAAGCATTTTCCTCTCAGAAGTGCCTGGGGTTCTGTTAGCAATTGATGAACACCGAGCACGTGACAAGTCAGTTCTAACTAGCAGCAAAAATCATGCACTCAGCTTTGTTGTCTGATTTCCCTGATGCAGCAAAACAGTTTGTGTCACAAGAGTTACTTTTCTTTTGCCAACCCCCTCTGCCAGTAAATGGCCACATTCCAAGACTGTACAGACAGAACCTCACAGTTGAAAATAAATGCTAATTTGAAGTATGTTTTAGAGGCTTGATAAAGTTTTTCAGATCATCAGCTAATCTTAAAACTGAAAAGACTTTTATTTTAAGTTTTTCTGAATTGGATCATCCATCTCTAGTATGTATTTCAATGATCTCAAGGACTGTTTGAATTTAGGGCTTTTTTTTTAAATACTTCCTTTCTCAACTTACAATTAAATGATTCAGTATTTCAAATGAATGCAGCTGATCCAGCCGCACTTTACTACACAAATGTGCTGAACTAGCATTAATTTTCATTCTTAAATTATACACATTATTTTAAATGGTACATAGCCGAGAATTGGTTGCTTTGGGTTTTGTCTGCGGCTATTGTAATTCTATACTTCTCCCCTTCCACCTCCACCTGCAGCTTACCCTAATATATATCAGAATGAGGGTGTTGACACGCTGCAGCTGGCCGGGAAATTTTGTGATTCCTGAAGACTAGAATCCCAAAACGCTTGAAAAAAAAAGGAACTGCCACGATGAATCATGAACCAGTTACGTCCTCCTTGTAGCCCTACATTTTGTTTAACAGCTCTCCACCAGATAACCTGGTTATCTTTTTACTTTACTGGGTCCCAGGCCCTTGGTAACTAATATAAATGTAATGTAAACACACTCATGGGCTCTTAAAAAAAAAACTCAGCTAGCTACTTTTGAGAGGGAGGCTGGGTGTGGAGTGGTGCATGATAGGGAATGTTCCTGGTAGATAGCACAGCAGATTTATCTCTCCCCATTCCCGTGGTGCATCACTGTTAGCCCAGAGAGCTTTGTGCCATCCAACCCTTTCAAAAATTATTGTGGTGGAGAGAGATCTCTGTGGTTTAAACATGTTCAGGACTTAAAAATCAGGAGGGAAGTGTTATCTCGGGGCTGTGGGGAGGGGGTGAGGGGCCCACGGTGAGGTTTTTGGGGCTGCTCCTGGGGCAGGTCGAGGTCCTGGTGCACTGTGCAGGCTCACTCCTGGAGCACGGTGTGCTTCCAGCAGGGGAAGGGCTGGGAGCCACGGGAACGCTGTACAAACGTGCTGGGAGGAAGGCAAACAAAGAAGTCAAGAGATGTACACAGGTGATAACAAGGTAAATATTAGAGAAGTTGGCCTGTATTATACTAATAGAATGGGATATCAGCAAGGAACAAATAGTCAGACATTCATGGTTGGTTGGGCTGAGAACAGTACCAGCCTGGGCTGATAACACTCCAGCTTGCTGTTGGTACAACTTACACTGAAAGCAGGGCATTTGAAAGCAGATAGGAAGAATAGGAGGTCAGGATCTCTCCACTTTTTTTTGCTTTCTGGGCTAAAGTTTGCTTTCATGGAGGAAAAAACCATGGCAGCGGCGTGTTGTGTGAATTCAGAGGCAAAGACCTCTCCATTTCCTCCTTTCTCACTGATTTAGGATCCTTCACCTTCAGACCATCACATCTTATTGAGCCAGGGAGCTGCCAGGGCTGTGTGACACACCTTTAACTCACTTAGTGAAAAGTCTGATTTTCCTCATACCTGACCTATGATGTTAATTGAGGCATCCACCAATTCCAGTAGGATATGTATGAGGTTCTGCTGGGGAAGACACACAATTTTTGATAATTTAGTCATAAATGTGCACTGAAAGGGAAGCTGCCTCAATCTCCATTCCCCTAAAATCTCTTGTCTGGTTCTGCGATCATGGGAGAATTGCAGCCTTCCCTTGTGATCATCATATAGTGATAAATTACAGGAGACTGATATCCTTTCCCTGTGTTTTTTTCCAGGAATATCAACACACTTGAAGGCCATGTCAAAGGATAGTAACTCATCACTAACTAACACAACACAATAATATTATTCTAAAGCTGTTGGTATCCCTTAATTCATCACAGAAACAGAGCAGTTTGGCAGAACTGGAGGAAAAGGCTGGAAATGTGGGTTACAGTGGCTGAAACATCACTTTATCAACTCTTCACTCAGTGCTCAAGCCACAGACTCACATCAGGGAGAAGTCCCACCTCTGCTGATGTCAATGAGAGGTTTGCTGATGGTTTTATCCTGAATTTCCAGACTCTCAGATGAGCTCAGACTCTCTCACCTGGAGTTTTCTTAGGTTCTCGTTTGTATTTCAATGGAACAAAGCAGAGATGTTTTAATAAATCTGCTTTACAAAGATTAAAGTGGCACTTCTGGAGCAAGAGGTCTCCCTAATGCTCAATGTGATTTTTGGTAAGATATGTGACAAGCTGGTTTCAAAATGCTTTGTTTCCACAAACATGCATTTTCTAAACCACAATTTGTTATCTAATGCTGAACAAATTGCCATCCTTATTATTGTGCTCCATAGCACCATGAGAATAGTTCTTAAAATTTCTGATTTAGAGGTAATTTTAATGTCAGATTCCAAATAATTCTCTTTACTTTGTGATTTTTGCACTAAGGACTGTGTGGGATTTTTGCACTAAGGACTGTGTTGAATGGGGACAGTATAGGCTATCTGATAAAATATTTTTTGAGCAGATTGTGAATAACCTAGATGTCATATATATATATATTCATGTTTCTTTTACAATATGATTTATTTGCTTGCAATATTTCTAGTTCTGTATGTGGATGACTTTTGTTTTCCTAGCAAGACCAAGAGAAAAAAATCAAGTGGTCACTAATCGCCTCCCTATTTGTGTTCCCACATTAATGTGGACAAAATAAATTATGTTTCTTGAAAACTTTCAGGGAATGATAGATATTCAGGTATGTGTATTTTTGTGCATGTTTAACTACTTCAATGAAAAGTGAATGTTGTCCCTGCAGTTCCTATACAATGGATACTTACTGTTATGACTTGCCTTGTTTTAGTGACCACAAAATCTTACGTGTTTTATACAAAAATCAGAATTTTTTCCCTGCTCTTAGAGCAGTTTGTGAAAACTCAAGCCTCAGCACACATAAAGCAAGAACAGAAACCCAGGAGAAATCCACATCTTCCCTTCAGAGTTGCTGCTTTTAAATGTCAGCCATCTCCTTGACCTTAAGAGAGCTAGAAAACCTCTGTGGCTCAGGACCATTATAAATGGCTATAGTAAGCTTGAATATTTAAAAATATTTTCTAATTCTTTGTTTCCCTCTTCATTAATTCTTGGGATGTTGCTTGCCAAAATGGAAAGCAAATGCCTCACAGAGAGGTCTGATAGGAATAGCTCCATCCTGGTTCCCCTGTTTTGAAGGTAAATGTGCAGACTGAGCTTGACTTGAGGTATCTGGATGAGGCAGAGCACGAACCCTTCCCTCGTCCTGCCCTGATCTGCTTTCACAACTTGGGAGAAGGAGCGACCCTTCAACTCCTGGCGCTTCAGCTTGTTTTTCTGAGGAGCCACCCATAAAAACCCCAAACCAACAACAAAACGTGTACCTCAGAGAGGCAGTGAGAAGCAGGTTTGCAGAGGGCCGTGAGCTGCTGAGCTGGAGCACAGGTGTGTGCTCAGGAAATCTCAGGCAGCACTCCGGAGGCTGCCAAGCATGACGTGACCAGGAGAGAACAACCTGTTTCCCTCCTTGCCTTGATAGCATCAAATCAATTGTTAAAGCAACAATTTTCTACCAGCAGCCGTTCGTCTGGTGTCTGGAACACTTGGGTAAACCTGAGCAGCTCTGGGACAGGCTTTCCCGAGCATCCTCACCCTCCTCTGACCAAACTCCATCAAACTCTACTCTCTGACCCCCAGCTCCCACCCCTGTGACAGGGAGCAATCGATTCTTCCCCCTCAGCAAGAGCCAGTGTTTTACAATCTTGAAATGGCAATCAGAAGGAAGACTCATGCAGGCACGTTGCACAGAGAACATGTAATTTTGTTTTAAAAGTGATATATGATGGGGGTTTTTGTCAACGAATCACTACGCTGAAATTTTCTGTAGCTTCAGACAGGAAGAAAGAAATGGGTAATTTTTACTTTTTGCCGTACCTCTCTGTTCTTTCTGTCATCTTTAGCAGAATCATAGGAAAATGAAAAATTAATTAAACCAGTTTAAAACCAGGGAGTTTTAAAAACATGTGAATCGGCTAAAAAAATACAAAATATATAATGTCAAAGCTGAAGAGTCTTCGTTTCATCAATTTAAAATGTGAGAAAAACATTATGGCAAGGTGGTTTTTTGTTTGTTTGTTTGGGTTTTATTGTTGTTGATTTAGTATTCCTATTCTTTTTCAAATTAAGAAAACTTGGCAGGTGAGATCACCTGAAGTTTTCCTTATACCATTCTTGTTTGTGTTAAATCTTTTCTTCTTCTGGGAAGATGGTCACACAGAAAAGCTCTAAAATACAGAATTATTTCATTCCCAAGTGCTGTGAAAGTAAAAATTCTCATGAGAGCCAGAGAGATCCCACTGCTCACTTACTTTTAGCTCTAACATTAAATAGTATCAGGGAACATCCTTTGTGTGAAGGATACCAAAACCTTTCCTGTTTTCAGTGCAGCTTGGTGGTTACAGACTCTAGCTGCTAATTTTGTGGACTTTCTCCTAAATGAGGTTGAAAAACTTTCCTGCAAGTTGTGATCAATTTAAAATTGTTGTATTGTTGTTTTCAGAGGCATTTTCCTCCAGAATTTCTATGTCAGCTACAGCTTTAGCTTGCACATTGTTTTATCTGCTCCTCTGTCTTCCAAGCATTGACATTTGCACTGAGAAGTTGGTTTTCAATGCATATTTGTCATCCTGGCTTCCTTCATCTCTTTGTTTGCCCATTAAAATTTGTCATGAAACGTTTTTAATTGAACAACTTTTCTGCCATATATACAGAAAGTGTAAGATGTCTATGTCACAAAATTTTGGAAGCAGTGGTGTTCTAAGTGTTGCTGAAATGCCATTTATGTAATCTGTGCAAAAACCCCAAACCCTTATTTTGAGTACAATTTTATCTCGCCATTTGATATGCAAAATTTCTTGGGGGTGTCAGGTTGGAAATCACTTTACTGAAAAATAAGCCAATATTTTGTGTGAAACAGCACCAATTTGAGCTCCTGGAATCTGCCACCATGTTCTTTTTGTTGGTGGTGTTGGTGGAGAGACTCAGCTGATAAAGATTGTCTTGTTGAAATTTTCAAGGTGCAAGCTGCCTAAACTTTCCTCTGTCGAAACCCTCCTCCAAACTTAGTTTCAGTGTTGTGCTGAAGACTCTGCTCTTTGGGATGGCAGACTGCAGTCTGAGAAGGGAGGATGGGACACCAGGGTGGAAATTCAGCACACCTGGAAGCCAGTGGAAATTGGGTTGCAGAGTACCTTAAGTAGTTTAAAAAAATCCCACCCAAATTGCACTTGCAATCTCTGGAGGATGTTTGCTTTTCTGTTACTAGGAGCAACATGTTTTATGTACGTAGAACTGACTAGTCAAAAAATGTCATTTCAGCAGTTGTAGCAGGTTTTTTTACATCTCATTTTTCTTATGGGCCTAAATTCTTTCGCCTCTGTGACTTGCTGAAGCCTTTATTATTGGGAATCTCCCAACGTACTGATGCAATTGTGATCATTTAGATTTCCTCCAGCAAAGGAGTGTGCATAATCCTTTTTTCTTTTTCTTTTAATTATTCCATTACCTTTCTAAGTGTTTCAAACATTCACAGAGGTTTAAGACCAGGAGGGGCCATCACGACTGCATAAAGACAGGCTGCAAAATTTCCTCCAGTTCAGCACTGCAATTTGTAATGGAGCAAGGCTAAGCAAATCAAACTGTGCGTATATTTTTGACAGACAACCCACTCTGATTGGAAGGCACTGATAGATGGAGAATTTTTTGCAATGGCAGATTACAGGCTGAGGGTAATGACTTTCTCAACCACATAACTTTGCTCCATAACTTTTCTTTTTTCTATATTTGTGGTATAATTTATACAAACAGTTTCACAGCCTAGCCTATGCCTAAGAAATCTCTGATGACATTTGCTAATGTCCACGTGGCTTGTTAGGGCTCTGGGGGGGCTTGTTGCATTTGTTATTTTGTCATGTATTTCATGGGTGGAAGCTAAAATTATATTGGGGCCTCAAGCCCTGTATGAAAAAATGTTTATTTGCAGCAAGGCTGTGGTATAGCTATACCATAAATTTGGCTCTGAGGTTCCAAGAGCATTGTCAGAAACACTGTGATCCCAGAAGACACGGTATTTCTTGCTCTTTTGTGCAAGCTCACTCTTCTGGATTGAGGTGGAACAAACTGCTTTGACAGGATGACTTTGTACCAGCGAGCTCTAGGCCAGATGAGATATTTATCTCTGATTCTGTAAGCTTTATCCCTAATCACTTGTTATGCCTCCTTTCACGGCCAGCCTGGGGACAGTGAGACCTCTGCTCTCTGTTCTGGGCTTATCTCTCTAAAATGTGGAGTTCTTGTACTTGCTGTGGGTGAGGTCACCGTAGGCAGAGATAGTGTGGGATCATTGCCTTGACACACATTGCTCCATCTCTGTGACAAAATCTCTCTTGATCAGGGCACTGGGATGGACAGCAGCTAAAAGAAATTAAGCCTAAACCTGCCACAGCTACTTCTTGCCTGAATGTAACTGAGGATCTTTTTTGTGGCTTTGGGAGATGCACAATCCTGCTCATCCGAGTGGGTGACATCCACCATGGACTGTACAGAGCTTTGGTTCTCTCTCCTGGGATGTCTGACAGGGAGAAGTCAGGGCAAGAGCAGCAGCAGGACTGCTGACCTGCTCTGGAGTGTTGCCTTCTCTTCCATTCCCTGTGGGGAATTAAACAAGGATTTGCTTCTGGGTCAGAAATTCTGTCTTGAAGGCTTTACAGGCCTTTTGTAGTGTGAGAAGAGGATGGGAAAAGTTCAGAGGATGACAAACTAGAGTTTAGCAGGGGGAGCAAAGGAACAATTCAATAAAAGGGGTGTTTCACAGAGCATCAGAGGTGCAAAAAGTCCGTGTGTGACTGCAGAGAGACAACTCACATGCTGGAAAAACCCAGGGGAGGGAAGAAATGGTGAAATAAGAAGCACCAACAACCTCATCCTTGTGTCCTCCAGTAACTAAAAGCCAGTTTAAACTGTCAGAAAGGTAGAACCTTTCCAGATAACACAACATGCCACGATGTAGGGCAGATTTTAAAAGTGTTTATAGGTCTGAGAGATAAATTTGTGGTACAAATAAAGGAATGAGGGAGTAGAACGGAGTCAAAAAAGTCTGTGCAAGTGGGGTTGGCTGGGTTGGAAAGGCATAACCTTCATTTTGTAAGGCAGGTGGCCACTTAGCTTGGTCACCTTGCTGCTACTGAGCAAAGCTTGGATGTCTGCCTTGAGACAAAGCCTTTCAGCTGAGAGAAAGATGTCTCTGATCTTATTCAGGATGTCTGATCCTCTGTGCAGTGAATCCAGGGGTTAATTAATCATTTAAATTATCATTTATATTGGAAGTGGGATGAATCCTCAGGCTAGGGTGAAGCCAATTGCACTGTGTCCCCGAGAATCCAGGAGTGAGCCCTTTCACCTACACAAGTGTGTGTAAAAAAGTATGAGAAGTGGGCAGGAGGTATCCCTCCAACTTTATTCAAAACTGTATTAAGAAAGAAATCTCCCCAGATAAATGTTTTTCTTTAGGAAGGACTTCTGGACATCCTCACAAAGGAAGCACGAATCAAAAGAATTTCCCTATACTGACATACTAATGTGCATTTGAAGATGTGTTTTCAATTCATAGTGTAAATTAAATTCTTCTTTAAACCATTTCTACTGAAATAACTCAGAAGACACACATGAAAATCATCTGGTTTTAATTCCCTGTGGACTGCAAATCTGTAAGTGCATAATGTTTTAAGTTTCTTTTTATTGGTTAATCTGTTGGGCCAACTCAGTCTAGTCTAATTTGTACCAAAAACACTGAAATGTACAATTTTGGCATGGGTTTGATACGAATTTTCCTTGAAACACAGTGGGTTTTGACCAGGATGCCAAAGAAATTGAATTAATTCAAAATGTGGAAGATTTAGTGGTGAAAGGAAAAAGTAATAGAAAATATTTGCAAAGATTGGCCTTTCCCTCCTCTCTTTCTTGCCTGCCAAAGAACTGGGAATCCCAGCAAACCCTTTCTAAAGGGGACTGTCAGGACAAATCACCCAAAGAAAATACCAAAATACTGCCACCTCCTTGCTCTCTGCCCTTAACAGAGCTCCAGTAAAGGAAGCTCTGGCCATACCATTTCCTCTTTTAAAGTAAAAATAAGCATGCCAGAGGTTTTTGAGGCCTCCCAATGCCTCAAACCTGTCTAATTCCTTATGGCACCCAAGGTTCTGGTTTCTTATTTATAGATTTTGCTTCCTTAATGTCCTTCACACCCACCTCTGATTGATTCCTGATATATTTACAGGTTTCCTGCGTGGCCTTGAATGTTGTAATGTCTTGGAACTTCAGGTCCCTGCAAAGTATGACATTTTTTGCACTGCCTGTGCTGCCTGCTTGGAGTGTTTTGTTGCTCAGATCATTTTCCAGGCACGCAGTGATACTTGGGCATCTCATGCCCGGGATCCCACCAGGAGCTGGTGCTGATGACAGAGCTGGTTTTTATTTCTGTGTTTGGGATCTGCAGAGTAGTTAATGTCTCTAGAAACTGAAGCCTGACCAGACTAATTTCTTGCCTAAAGAGAGCAAACCTTGGTCGAAACACGAGGATCTGACCTATGCCTCACAAACCAGATCTTGAGGCTGCATGTTTTCAGGAGGCTTCTTTTTTATCCCCCACTTTGTTCTTTCTCTTTCCTTTTCTCTTCCTTTATTGTTTTTGCCATTTTTTGTGTTGTCAAAATTCTGACTGTGTGGTTAATGCCACAATCAATGACACAGGTCCATGAACTACCCAAGTGTTAAACACCAGATAAAATGTGGAACGAGTGTTTATTTTCTTCATTTGGACTCAGGGGTTGTTTTTGCAATTCCTAGCATAAAGATTTGTAAGCTGCCAGAGCAACACAGCAATAAACACCTTTGCTTAGACTTTCCACAATGTGAGAAGGCACCATAGGATTAAATCCACTTGCTTTTGTCTTGTGATTAAGACAGAATCAGAATGGACTGGGTGGTCTATCAGGAAATAAATTACTCCCTTTTTAATTGCATTATCTTTCATGTAATTTTCACACTGGCATAACTCTAGAACTAAGAATTTTTATTGCCAGTGAAGTACATGAGAGGAAGCTCAGGTTCAAAATATTCCAGGGGAAATTTCACTTTATCAGTTCAACGTGACACTCTGATTTCAAATGTAGTGCAGCACTTTCCTGTTGTTGAAGGGTTTTTCTGTGTGACTCCTTCCTTACCTTATAAATATTTATGAAATAGGCAGTACTTTTTATGTCATTAAGATGAAATTTTTTGTTCATGCTGCCTAATAATTTTTCATCTCATATTGTCCTTGGCTCAGGACTCAGGCTTTTGTCTGTCTGCCCAGGTTCAGGGTGGGACAGGGCTATTGTGAAATCAGCAGTGACATTTCAGGGCTGCTAAACGGAGTGGATTAGAGACATCTGTCAGGCATGGTAATACTGGTTGGATTACCACAAATAATTTAAACCAGGTAGTGACATTTACCAGCACAGCAAGTATACTCGCAGTGTTTATTTTGGTAAATCTACCTCACCAAAGAAAAACATGAGGCTTTCTGAGCTAAGTTCTCATCCTTGCTTGACTCTAATGTTGTATTCTGACGAGGGGCAGGTCCAAATTGTTCCTAAACAACTTTAATGACTTTCCTCAAATGTCACCAAATCCAGACGACTTTAGCAAAAACTCTTCTTAGGAGAGTGGAATTCTTAGGAGATAGTGGAGTCCTTAGGAAGCTGAAAGAGTGGGTTTAGATAAAATATTAGGAAACATTTCTTTACTGTGAGGATCATGAGGCACAGATTGTCCCAGGGAATTCCTCATCCCTGGAAGTGTCCCAGGTCAGGTTGGATGGGGCTCTGAGCAACCTGGTCTAGAAGAAGGTGTCCCTGCCCAGGGCAGGGGGGGTTGGAATGACATGCTCTTTAAAGTGCCTTCCACCAGGGCCAAGTTTTAGTCAGATTTTAGGTTCTCCTTCCTTTTTTCTTTTTTTCTTTTTTTTTTAATTTTTTTTTTTTAAGCAGCTGTTTTAGCAGTCAAGACAAGCCTTTGCATGCTTAATCTCCTCCTGCATGGGAACTGATGATGCTACTACAAACTGTGCATTGGAGGAACAGGCTGGGGTAAGCTGAGGACATCACGGCAGGAGCTTTGACCCTGGAATGGCTTCTTCCTTCTGCCAGGTTTTGGTAAGAAATTACAGCAGACTTCTGAGCATAAATCTGCTCAGCAGTTGGTAGGGTGTTAATTTGGTTAGTGGGGCAGGAAGATGAGAACAGGGAGGTGGTAGCTATGGAAGTCCATCCTTCCTCTGGCCCACAAATTCCTTGGACAATCCATACATTCACACCCATGCTTTTTTGTTTTTCTGTATGATGATAATTGACTTTAACTTCTAAATCTTGCCCTTAGGTTGAAGTGGCATGTTCTCATTGCTCCTCACACCTGTGGGGTCACGTTGTAGGTGTACTGGGCAAAGCAATAGGACAATTTACTCTCTCATTATGTTGGCAGAAGTAATCTGTGTTGGATTTATAAAGGCACCAACTTCTGGAATCCTGTGACAATAGATAGGGTGAGGGATTTATTTTGAGAGGAAATTTTAAAAATAATTTAAAAATAATAAAAGGAAGTAAATCAAGCTCTTCTTGTTTCAGCATCCTTGTTGTTAGAATGGTTTCTTACATCAATCTCTTCCTGAACCAGCAGGAGTTGCCATGGCCTGATCATCTACTTACATGGATTAAACAGCACTTCTGCAAAATAATCCCAAATAAAACCATCTGATGTGACAGGATAAAAGCACACTGTAGCCATGAGCTGGCTGTGGAACAGGCAGTGATGGCAGGTGCAGCTGCAGATAGTGATGTGCAGAAAAGATCTGAGATTTGTTCACAGCAAGCTGGTTTCACCCCAAGAACCAACCCCCACCTGTGAGAACTGAAACATCACAAGATAAGGAAAGGAAAATGTCTTAAAACTGGCATGAACACTATAAAACAATAAAAAAAAAAAAAGTCCAACCCAGAGGTATATCAATATTGCTCCTCCAATAGAGAAATAAGACACCCACCTGCTCCTACACAGCCTGCAGCTGGAGTTATCACAGAGTGGGAAGAATATTTATTCATATCCTGGAGTCATTTTTATCTCTGAGTGCCTTTACATTAGGAAAAAGAGGTAATTTATGACCACACGTGACCCTTTTCATGCCACTAAAATGAATCAAGAAAGAAAAATCTTGCTCATAATACACTCCAAGGTAATTTTTGCCCTTGGAAGAGCAGTGGAGAGATTGGAGTCTCAGCAATTATTCCTTTCACATATATGTAACTAATGTATAACTAAATGTCTTACTCTCGGTGTATTTTCTTTTTTTCTCATCTGATTTCCGAATCTGGGAATTAAGCAACGGCAGCAAAACCCTGCAAGAACTTTTGGCAACAAAAGCAAAGTTTGTTGGTGCATTTGAGTGTTCCCTGTGGTGTTTGCTGGCAAAGGAGTGCTGAGAAAGCGTGACCTCAGTTGTTCTCCCAAACAGCAAAGCTTTTGGGGTGAAAGATGTAATTTGGATAATCTATCCATAACCTCAAAGAGGGCTGTAAATGGCTACACCACGTCCAACCTCTGGTATCCATCTGCCTCAAGCACCACCATTGTGCTTTCCATTGCAGTGAGGATTTTGTGACCTGGCTCAAATGGTCACTGGGAACCAAAACTGCCATCCTGGAGAACAGAGTCATGAGGAGAGCACTGTGGGAAGGTTTGTCTGGAGAAGGAAATGTATTTTGCACAGGCCCTGCCATGGATGTGGAGCAAAGGCCAAGGTAACCCTCATGCAGTCCCAGATAAAAAAAAAAAAGGAAGGACAGAGGGGCATGAAATTGAACAAGCATAAAAGGAGAAGTCTCTCCAAACTGTTCCGAGCCTAAGAAAATGAAATAGAAATTGATCTGTGTTTGTTTGCACACTGGCTCAAAAGGTTTGATTCCGTCCTCATCCTTCCCTTGGAAATGAACTCCTGCTGCTATCACCAGAGTGACTTTTTCTGACATTTTGCAGGCCTGTTATGAATGTTATGGATGTTTCTCCAATGAGTCAGAAGGTCCATGTTCCACCCAAGCGAGGCTGAGAGACTTTCAGGTTGACATCAGAATTTTTAAATTCCTTTAGTTTTTGTCATCTTGTAACAGTGAAATGCAAGGCGGGGGAAAAAAAAAAAAAAAACAAAAGAAAGAAAATTGCAAGAATTTTTGGAATATCTGGAGAATCATCCATAATGGAGTGATAGAAACACACTAAAGCTAACAGAGCTGAAGCATCTGTGTGTCACTAAACAATACTAATATTATTAGGAAGGGAAGGGTGAAGATGAACACATTTCCTATGAAGACAGGCTGAGAGGATTGTCCTTTTTACAAGGGCACGTAGTGACAGACAAGGGGAATGGCTCTGTACTAAAACAGAGTAGGTTTAGATTAAGTTTTGGAAGAAATTCTTCACTGTGAGGGTGGGGAGGCCCTGGCACAGGGTGCCCAGAGAAGNGCACAGGGTGCCCAGAGAAGCTGGGGCTGCCCCTGGATCCCTGGCAGTGTCCAAGGCCAGGTTGGAGTTCTGAGCAACCTGAGACAGTGGAAGGTGTCCCTGCCCATGGCAGGGGGTGGAATGAGATGATCTTTAAGATCCTTTCCAATCCAAACCACTCTGTGAGCCTATGAGGTGAAAAAACGTTTAAAAATTGAGTTGCTGGGCCTGCATTAGCGAATCTGACTTCTTCTAGAAACATGGCCTAAAGTAACATCACAAACAGGGAAACAAGAGTTTTTAATATCGAATCAGACAGCCTAATTTCTTTCTTGGAAGGGATACTTGTTCACTTCCCAGAAAGCTTTTAACTGGACAGCTCAGCATTTTTTTTTTTTTTTTGACACATTAATCCACTGTTGTCAGTACAATCAGACTGACTCAGATAGGGAATGTTCTATCAGTTATTCTTCAGGACTTGCGTGAAGAATTCACAGGAACTGGTGACGGGATTTCCAGTTAGTTCAACATAACTATTGAGTACCTATCACTTCTTCCTCTCAGCTGGAAATATCAAGTGTAATCAAGGTTTTGGCATTCTGTCTCGCTTGCTTTATTAGTTGTTGGGTTTAACCACCCGTGGGTGAGGTTTCAAGCGACACATTGAGGTTTAGTCCCACTATGTTTGAGTAATTTCAGACAGATATGCCCCTCCAGGTTATTGGTTTTGCCCCACAGAGAAGCATCCATATTAATTACACAGCCAAAGTAAAGAAATAATCAACAAATTAATTGTAAAAACCAGCCTTTTCCCTTTAATAGAGAGCAGTGTCTATGAAGCTAGTCTTCATTTGCAACGGGGCACTAATATTTTAAAGGAGATGGATAAAAATAAGATGTTACTTTCCTTTTTTTTTTTTTTTAATACTCTTGTGAAAGAGATTTTAGCTCCTGAGGCACCTTGAAGGTCAAGGTTTGAGAACAGGGAGCTTTTTAGCAGGGTGCCAGACCCCAAGCATGTATAGATCAGAAGGACTGGATGTCTTTCAGCATGTCTGTGCTTCTTTACACTCTTTTCACATAAATATCCAAAATCTTCCAGAACAAAAGCTCTGGTCTCAGAGACATGTGCTTAACTTTAAACACTTCTCAAGTGCTGTCTTGTTTAGGAATACTTTCCCCCCCCCGCCAAAAGTGAAGCTACATTTTTTAAGGAGGGTTTTCACGGTGATACATTTCTCTACTGTCAGATAAAACAAGCTTAGGAAAAATCAGGAAATGTCACACAGATGTAACTGAGAACTTGATGTATTCAGACCAAAAACCCAATTGATTCTGAAATTCAGTTGAATTCTAAGCCAGTGCTGTGTTGTTTGCAGGAAAGATTTGTTGGCAGAACCTCTAATGAACCCATCGTTGGTGATAAGAGAGGACCTTTTGAGCATCAGCCCACCTGTGCTGCTCGCAGCTCTGATGCTTAGCAGAGCTGTAAAGAATTCTGTGCTGAAAAAGAGATGCAAAGACAAGAAAAACGCCCATTGTGAGGTGGAGGTGTGAAACACTGGAATACAATCAAAAGACAAAACCCCACAAATTAACATGGATGGAAGACAGCACTTCACCCAATCCAGTGGCAAGATAAAAAAAGATGTCTGAAAACAGATAAAATCAGGAAAAGTTGCTTGAAAAAAGGGAGATGTTAAAGACAGATTTTCAATCAAAAAGATAATTTCTTCCCTTGATCCTTTTTTCTTTTTTTCTTTCCTTTCTGGTTGCTTGGATCTTTGGGAAAGTTCCAGGCTTTGGGCAGTTAATTCCTTTCAGCAGTGTAAGGAGAGTGGAGCAGACAGAAGAGCTATCAACAAGGAGCTGGACAAGTGACAGGGCCCCTCCCCGTCTCTGGATCAGGCAGAGGTATTTCCATGGATTGCTTTTTTTCCCAATAATAAGAGTTCTCTACACTTCTACATGCCTTTTATCAGCTAACTGCCAAGGGTTCGTGAATATAAAATGCTTTGCAAATGGGGCAGAAATGAGGGAAGAATAATGTTGATATGGGGGTAGGGATAGTTCCTACAGAACATCTTTCTCTATTTAACATCCTACCTCCCCTGAAAACCTTGGCTTCCCCATAAAATAAATTGTCAGAGCTCTTTTATCCCAACATATCTAACAAGTGCCAGCTTGTGCCCCTGGTTTTGTTCATCACTTTTCCCTGCAGACAGGCGAAGAGAGGAGAGGGATCTTTGCCAGTGCAGCTTTCTTGGAGCCCAGGAGAAAGCTGGGAAAGACTGAGACACATCCTGCTGGCTCAGGAACAGGACACAGGTCCTGCAGAACCCTGTTTCCACTGCTGACACCTTGCCAGGGAGCCAGCACAGTGCTCTGGCTGTGAGCTTGGCTCCTCTCCTCTGCTCAGACAGGTGGGGGGAGAGATGGAAGAGACTGAGGAGATGGCTTGGAACCAAGGACCCCACCCACAACAGAGGGATCCACTCCCTCCACAGCTCTGGAGCCGCGTTCCTGCAAGCTGTGCTGCAGCAGAGCTGCTCCAAGCATCTGGAGGGAGGAGGGTGTGAGCCTGGATTCCTGCCTCCGAGGCTCGTGCAGCAGCGTTTGCAAAGTGTAACTCCTCAAAGGCAGCGGGTTTTGGTCGCCCCAGTGTCCCCCAGGGTGTTCTGCTGAGACCTGACCTCACCAAAATCTCACCAAAACCCTGAACTCCCTCTCTGAGGAGTTTTCCCTTTAATTACAGGCTTCTCAAGGTAAAATGGACACTTGTCCTATGGGACCAAATGGCCCTCGTGCATTTTGTGTCACTATGCTGCTTTCACCACTGCTAAGCCCGGAATGAGGCAGGACTGAGATTTTAGTCAGAGGGAAGCACAAATAACCCCCTCCCTGACCTTAAGTGGATCAATAATAGGAAGTGCTCGGTTGTCTTCCTCAAACCTTCCACCCATCTTTGGATCCGAGCTGGCTGCTCCTGCAGCAACAACACTTGCTTCTCCCCTGTGTCAGATCTCCTTGAAAAATGGGAAGATAAATGAGTTGTGGTCTCGTAATACACGGCTCAAGGAGGAGTTCCACATGGTTTGGGCAAGGGAAAGGAGCTCGTGGATTAGCTTACAAGGCAGAGCATTGGCCTACTACAGCACTTTAAATAAATCATCCTGTATAATTGCTACCACCCATCAGTTTGCTGAGATTAAAGAAGAGAGATATTGACAGTCTGTTTATAATAGGAGTGTTGGTGTCCAATAACACATAACACTGCATATTCTGGTTGGTGCCAAGTGTCTGCAAGCAGGACAAAAAAAAAAAATATGCTTTTTGCTTTTGTTTTAACATTTACCTCTGGTTTGGCTCCTTTTCTGATGGACACATCCATTGTGATAGAGCTCATCTTAACATTTTTTGTCCCCTTTATTTTTCTGCTAGGCTGGGTATTGGTAATTTCTAATCTGAACTCTCTGAAAACAATGACTTTTGCTGCCTTTGATGGGTTTTCGAGCAGTCTGACCAAAATTACCAGAATGTTACTCATAAGTATAGACTCTCAAGGCTCTGTGTATCTAAGGCTAAAATCAAGTCCAGTGTTTGTAGGTTCTCTAGGGAAAATTTTAGACCTTTATGTTCAGAACAAATAAGTTTTTATGGGTAATTAGAGATGGGAGAATCCAGTGTAGTTTTGTGTTTCACTAACTCATTTGAGCCTCTTAAAAACAAAATGTCCCAAAGAAACAAATCCCGGTTTTTTTGGT
>VWZT01009433.1:0-21175 GCA_013397055.1 Pachycephala philippinensis | reverse complement strand
CGTGGGGGCACGGGCGGCGGGAGCTGTCGGTGCGGGGCGGAGCGGGGGCCGCGCTCCGGGAGCCCGGCGGCGGGGCCGGTCCCCGGTGCGTGTCCTCGGAGCCGCTGAGAGGAGCCCCGGGGCCGTGCCGGCCGCTCCTCCCCGTCCGGCTGGAGCGAACCTGCCGGCCCGGGATCCCCGATCGGCGTGTGCGGGGCCGGTACCGGCGGGGGGTCGCGGCGCTTTGGGTCGGGGCGGTTCGCGGCGTGTTCGGGGCGCGCTGTCACTGCCCGGTCCGGCCGTGCCGAGGGCCGGGAGCGCTCCGCCGGCAGCGAGCTTTCCTCCCGCAGCGCTGACATTCCGCCGGTGCTGAATCGCACGGAGCCGGGGGAGCTTCCCCGGCTGCCGCGGCCGAGCTCGGCTCCTGGCTGGGGAAGTGCCCTCGGTGTTCGCTTCTCCTTGTCCCAGGCGGGCGCTGGGCCCGGCGCGGGCCCCTTTGGGCCGTCCCGGCCGTTCCGTGGTGCCGGGGAGGTGTCGGTGCTCTGAAGGCGTTCGGAGGTGGTGTGGGCACCCCGCCTGGGCTGGGGGTCGAGGTTGGGGCGTGCGGCCCTGGGAACTGGTGTGTAAACCAGTAATTCGTGATCGTTGTGCTGTGTGGTGACCTCTGCAGGGATGCTGTGACCTGCTGTCACCCTGCTGTCACTCTGCTGTGTCGGGAAAAGTTTTCGTAGTGTCACTGTTAGGCCTTGGAGGTGCTGTCAGGGCTTTAAGAGTTGTTTGTGCCTCGGTGTTTTGCTGATTATTCAGTAGTAGGTGCAGCTCTCAGCGGGTCAGGCTCAGGCAGGACTCACAGCCTCTGTTGTGGGGTGGGAGGATCAGGAGTGGCCCCGACAATGTTGCTGTGATGCTTTTCTCCTTGAGAGCAAAGTTCCCTCGCTTTCAGTATGGAATTACAGGGACTGAGCCACAGTTTCAGTTCCCTAGAGCCGGGATTTTGGCTCTGTTTGTGTGGAAGTTGGAGGAGCTCCCTGCGCTGGGGGTGGTGGCAGGGAAGGAAGGGCACTGTGTGGTGTTCCCATGGAACTGATGCTGTGCACACTGGGGTTGTGCTGCTGGGTGTCATTTGTCCCTTTATCTGCCTCGGAGCAGAGTCACTCCCTGGAGCAGAGCGTGATGGCACTGCCAGGGCTCAGCACTGGCAGCGGGTGTGACACCAGAGTCGGGGGGGATGTACCCACCTCACTTTGCTGATGTGCTGCATTTTGTCCACGGCATCTCAGCCTAATACACAAAGCAGCAACATCAGCAATGCCAGCGTGGAGTATCCAACCCCAGAAGTGCCATTAAATGTCTCTTACTTGGTTCTGTGGCTCCGGTGGGTCTGGTGTGTGGGGCTGTTTGTAAGTGCCACTTGCGCAGCTGGACAAGCTGAGATTGTTCAAACCTGGAGCTGGAGTGAGCAGTGGGGTCTGTGGGCGGGTAAAGCCCCTGTGGAGCACAGACAAAGCACTGCAAACTTCCCTGCACTGCCTTTAAACTTCCCAGACCTCTTGGGCCAGGCTGAACTCCCTGGTCCTGTTGGAGCAGGTCCTGCTTTGGGCACCTCTCCAGGAGCTGACCAGCACTGATGGTCTTTGACCTGAAACAGCACTAAAGGCAACTTTCCTGCTCTTTTTCTTCCCAGTGAAACGTGATGTCCAGGAGAACGATGAGGAAGCGGTGCAAGTCAAAGAGCAGAGCATCCTGGAGCTCGGGTCGCTGCTGGCCAAGACTGGGCAGGCAGAAGGTGAGCCTGAATCAGGAGCTGAGGTAACAGGCAGGAGATCCTGCAGCCAATGGATTTAGTTTCCTTACTTAGTGGGATAGCTGGAAAAACAGCTTTTGGCAGGAAATGTTCTCTCAGAGACAGGACAGAAACTAAAAACCAGATAAAGAACATAAATACTACTCTGGTATTGCTTGGCCCAGGGTTCCAAACAATGCACGGTTCAGTCTGTGGCCCTTTGACTTGGGGCTGTTTCAGTATGAGTGACTGAAGTTTTGCTGAGTTGTTATGTTTGAGATGAGAGGTGTCTCCTGGTTGGTTTCAAACGGGAAAGTTTGTCCCATAAAGTCCTTTCTCACCAACAGCTCCTCTCACAATTAATTGATTTATCTGCTAGACCATTACATCAGCAGCCCCTGCCCAGCTCTGCATGGGACAGTCCCTCTATTGTGAGTATGTGAGGGGACGGGGATGGAGTCGAGTTCTCTGTTCAGTGATGGTTTTGAGTCTGTTCCTGTCTCCTGTTTCCTGGAGAGCTCAAGGCAGCAGTTGGTTGTTTTGCACTCAGCAGTTTGTGCTGTGCCTTTCCCCTGGAGCATTTCAGGACACGCTGTGTCCGTACCCAGAGCGTTCTGTGGTTGGGCTGCAGCCCTGGGCAGTGGAAAATGTTTGCTTGCAAGTGTGGCACTCGGTGGGGAAGGCACCCAGCAGAAGGTTTAATCACACTGGAAACACTGGGACACCAGGCCTAACTTTGGAGTAGCTCGTGGAAAGCTCTGTGAGGGCTCAGCCACGGATCCAGGTCACAGTTTACATCTGTTGTGAAATGTGCCTTGGTGTCCCATGGGGCTTGGGAAACTCCTGTTTGGCTGGGCCATTTCACTGCTCTGCCCATGTCACACACAGGATCCACCCCGATCCCGCTGTGGATTGCAGCTGGACAGGGCTGGGGACAGTGCCTCACTGCCCTGAGAGGGTGCTGCAAACCAAGGTGCTGTTCGTGTCACCTCACTCAGGTGTCCACCTCTGACTCCTGCTGGGGGCTGCTTTTAGGGTCCCTGGGGGAAACAAACCCTTCCAGCACAGGATTCAGCTGCTCGTGCAGGACAGAGGAGCTGCTGTGCAAGTGCCCCTTTCCTGGCAGAAGTCAGAGGGCTCAGGGTGGGTGTCTGTGCTGTGCCAGTGCCCTTTGCACCCTGATGTTTGCTCACCAGAGATCACCAAACACGTCTGGGCTCTGCAGCAGGAGAGATGTGTGTGGGGGTAAAAAAGGGGGAAATCATCTCCAGAGTCTCTTCATGTCAGTGTGGATGTGCTGCTGGTGAGCAGAACTGAGGGCAGAGTTCTTGTGGCCTCGTCACCTCTGCAGAGCTCAGAGCAGTGTTGAGTTTAAGCTGAAGTTTGGCACAAGGATGAAGAACTCCAGGGTTTTCCCAGAGGGTGGTACTTGATAGATTTATTTTCTTTCAAGGGGAAGGCTGAGGAATTGAAAATAACACTGTTAACTCATTAAAAGCCAGGGTTGTGAGGGGGCAGACATGGAATTTGTAGTGTATTAAAGGTACCACTAAACTGCAGAGTGAGTGTGTTCTGGAGGGAAGAAAATGGACTTGGTGCCATTCAGAAGCCAGGGGTGTGTGTGTAGCTCAGAGGGAGATCAGCAGGATCTGCAGATGTTTTCTGGAGTTGCGGATGGTGAAGGAAAGGATACCCGGGCTTAGGGTGGTGCTGGAGCTGTGGTCAGGGCTCTGTCCCTTCCCCTCCTGCAGCTTTCCAGGTAGGAGTGACAAGGCAGGGGGTACAGCTGCTCTGAGACCCCAGTGCTGGGCAGACACTGGGGTTTCCTCCTGTGGCTTTCACTGCACAGAGTTTGGTTTTAGCCAGTGAGACTTCTTGGGCAGGTTTGAGGGGTTGCAGTGCCCAAAGAGAGGGTGTCTGCACTGTCCCTGGAAGTGGATATTGGAAAGGAATTGTTCCCTGGGAGGGTGGGGAGGCCCTGGCACAGGGTGCCCAGAGCAGCTGTGGCTGCCCCTGGATCCCTGGCAGTGCCCAAGGCCAGGCTGGACGGGGCTGGGAGCAGCCTGGGACAGTGGGAGGTGTCCCTGCCATGGCACGGGTGGCACTGGGTCGTTTTTAAGGTCCCTCCCAACCCAAACCATTCCATGACTACTGAACTGCAGCCTTTGTTTACAAAAATAACAGTAATACAAGTGGCCCTCCTCAATCTCTAATCTTTACCAAGCAGATAAACTCATAGGTTAATTACTTTCCTTTATGACAATTCCAGATTTTTGTAGCATTTCGCAGAACTATAGGGTTGGAATAACTTGGATCAGGAATTTGGATAGTGGAGTGTTAGCTCGTGGAAGCACTTCCCTGAGGATGAGCTGCAGGCTTCATTTTCCAGAGCTGCTGCTCATCACTCCTGCAGAGCTGTCAATCACACCCCTTTACCAGGCTTTGCATTTACTTTAGAAAAATAAAATCCTAAAAATAGTTGATGGTTACGTTGGTAGGAGAGAGACATTTCTGTGGGAACTTTGAGCCTGCACAGCTGAATGTGGAGTTTGCAGAATGCACAGCTGGATTCCAGCTGTTGACTTGGGATCTACTTTCTGGGGAGTTCTGGGGCAGCTCTGCAGCACATCAGTGGGATGATGAACAGTGCAGTGTGTTCCAGTGGAGTTTTCCTTCTTTGTTCTGGAGTTCCTGTGGGAAAGAATGTGTTGGGCACTGATTCTGTTGGTGCTGAGGAGCTGGTGGAGCACAGGGATGCACAGGAGGAGTTCCTGGTGCCTGGTGGTGGTTGAGAGCTGATGGATCTTGGAGAGCCTCAGTAAGGCAGATCCAGAGCCCACCTTTCCCAGCTCCCCCCGAGATCCTGGAGAGGAGCTCTGTGCAGAACTGGTGTGTTGGAAGGATGTGTTGGACTGGCTGTGGTTGGTTGTTTGCTGTGTATGAGACCAAAGCTCATCATGGATTAAAATGATCGGGATTTGCATCCAGGAGCAGCACTGGAGATCAGATGGACTCAGAACAGGATGGTGTGGGAAAAGTCATGGAGCAGGTTCCTTGTGCACTAAAGACTGTCAGCCTGCAGGTTGCAGTCTGAGATGTTAAAGGAGCTGCACCTTAATTGTACAAAAAGCTGCCTGTTTATGCCCTGGCAGAGAGAAAATCAAACTTTTATGGAGGCAGGTGTGGCAGAGCATTCTGTGGTGTTCCTCTGCTGAGTCCAGGTGGTTTGCTGGGGTCAGGATCTCTGGTTTATTTGGGTCAAGGTCTGTGGTTTGCAGGGATCAGGGTCTGTGGTTTGGGTCAGGGTCTGTGGTTTGTTTGGGTCAGGATCTCCTGCACTGCAGTTTGGGAAATAAAGCTGAGGATCACACTTGAGATAAGTTCTGTATGTTCTAAATCTGCGCTCTGAAATGTTTGGAAACCTTCCAGTGCCTTAAGGGGCTCCAGGAGCTGGAGAGGGACTGGGGACAAGGAATGGAGGGACAGGACACAGGGAATGGCTTCCCACTGCCAGAGGGCAGGGATGGGTGGGATATCCTGGAGGAATTCCTGGCTGTGAGGGTGGGGAGGCCCTGGCACAGGGTGCCCAGAGCAGCTGTGGCTGCCCCTGGATCCCTGGCAGTGCCCAAGGCCAGGCTGGACAGGGCTGGGAGCAGCCTGGGACAGTGGGAGGGGTCCCTGCCATGGCAGGGGCGGCACTGGGTGGGCTTTAAGGTCCTTCCCGACCCAAACCATCTTGGGATTCTATGATCACCATGAGTGATTGGAAAAAAGTGAGTTCCACCTAGGAGTGTGATAAATGAGGTGTGTCAGGCTTGATTAAACTTAAAGTAAATAGGTTAAAGTCAAAAATATGATGAATCATTTTTAGATATTAAAGATGTTCGTATAACAATTGGCATTAGCATTCTTTAGCAGTACTGCTAAATGAAATACGGAAGAACCCTTGTTTACATTTGTTTTTATTGGAATCCTTCCAAACTGAAATTCTCCTGATACTCCTCCATATACTAATTGAAATAAAATTAGATTAATCTCTTATTTTAGTTTTGATTCGATACTGGGCTGGTGTAGAAGATTTCTGAATTAGTCATTACCAGCTTTGTTTTGATTTTGCTTTCGCTGTGGAATCTTGTAAACACAGTAGTGTGAGATCTACCTGATATTTGGGTGAGACTCAGAAATCTGGGGCAGAGAGCTGTGATTTCGGTGTGCAGCCCCAGTGCTGATGAGTCAGCACTGAACCCTGCCCCTCTGCAGGATCATCTTCCCAAACTGGGAGCAGCCCTGGCTGGAAGCTCCCCGAGGCCACGTGGTGTTTGTTGTAGGAGACTTTTCACTTGTGCTCTGCACTTCCACCACGTCCAACATTCCTGAGTGGCTCCGAGTGCTGGAGCTGCAGTGCCCTGAGTGCCCTGAGTGCCACGTTCCTCTGCTCCCTGACACCTCACTGTTTCTCCATAAAAAAAGACTTTTCCTTTTTCCACCTCTTATGAAGACTGGTTTTATAACTGTGAATTAATGAGGAAACGTAGAAGCAGAAATGTAGTTAAGTGAGGTCAGAGTGATCAGGTAAAGGTGGAGTTGGGGTGTTAAGGAATAGGATTTTCTAGTGGTGGAGCACAAGGTGTATCCACCATCCTGGGCTTGGCTAGGTGAGGCTTGGCTAGATAAGTTAATAAAAACACACCTCAATTATAAACTCCATCCCTCGTTTTATAGAAACATCTCAAAGCTTAGCAGATTCTTGCATTTTAAAGCATGCCCGAGGCAGTTACAGCTGGGGTGAGTGGGGAGCTGCAGTGAGAGGCAGGGCTGTGGTGAGGCTGCAGCCCCCCACCCCTCTGCAGCCCCTGCTTGCTGCAGGGGTCCCTGCAGGTGACATTTGCTGCTCTGTTCCGTGGATGATGCTGAGAAGCGACCTGGGAAATGTTTGGTGTGACAAATCCTGCTGGCACAGGTGATGTGGGGCTGCTCCAGCTCGGTGCAGCTCGTGGCTGGGGGGTTGTGTTTCATGATTTGGGGTTTTTTGCAGAGCTGGGAGGACTCCTGAAGTACGTCCGACCCTTCTTGAACTCCATCAGCAAAGCCAAGGCTGCCCGCCTGGTCCGGTCCCTGCTCGACCTGTTCCTGGACATGGAGGCAGCAACAGGACAGGAGGTGAGGCTGCAGTTCCAGCACCAGGCTGTTCCTCAAAAGCCTGCAACACCATTATCTGACCTAGTTTGCTTCACGCTGAAGAATTATTCATGTCAGGAAGCAGACTTTTAATGCATTTGGATGTATTTTTATAAATAAAACATCAGATAATTGAATTCATAACCATGTTTTCCTGCAAGCCTCTCCCTGCTGCAGGTTAGGAGTGACTCCCACCATGGGCATTTGTCTTAGATTTGTGTTGCTTCCTCAAGTTGTGCCAGGGGAGTTGGATATTAGGGAAGATTCCTTCCCTGAAAGAGGTGTCCAGCCCTGGCACAGCTGCCCAGGTCAGTCCCCATCCCTGAAGGTGTTTAAAAGCTGTGTGGATGTGGCACTTGGGGACAGAGGTCAGGGGTGGCCTTGGCAGTGCTGGGGGATGGTTGGACTCAGTGATCTGAGAGGGCTTTTCCAACCTCAGTGATTTTAGGTGCAGCACTGGGAGTATTTTGTAGTGTGATCAGTGTTGGGAATGTGTTCCCAGGGAGCCTGGAGCAGGAAAGGTGGGGATGGTGTGGGATTGCACAGAACTGGAGGAGCCACTGCTCGGGGACTGGCCAGGAGCTGGTCAGGATTGCACGTGGACACACCTGTGATGGGTGTTTGACTGCTCAGAGACACCAAAGTCACTCCTGAAGTGGGAGTGGAAAGGGTTTTGCAGCTACCAGGTGTAAACTGCTCCGGTGGATGAGTTTCCCCAGCAGAAAACCCAAGACAGTCTAAGATAGCGCACAGTTAGGATCAGCTCCATTCTCATCAGCTCCCCAGGATACAGTTGTTTTAGTTTTTCTTCGTTTTCCCCAACTGTTGGTTATTTGGGAGTGGGATAAGGACAGGAGCACCTTGGAAGTGCTGGGGCTCCCCTTCCAGGCAGCGCTGCCCTGCAGAGTTGTGCTGGCACAGGGAGGGTCTGAGCAGCAGGTTAGGGACAAAACCCACATGAAACCCGCACTCAGGGACAGGCAGATTGCAGGCTAGAGAGGTTCTGCTGTGCTGAGGCGCAGGTGATGTTCTCATTAGCCAAATTAGCACAAAATTAACCAAATTAGAACTGTCATCCTTTAGTGGAGGTAACTCAGCCAAAATCCCTCGTTTGCTGTTCAGTCCTTGTGGCTTGTGGGTGATAAATGGTGACAGAATGTTTTCCCCCTCTTTCTTTAACAGATGAGGTCAGGGGAAATGGGGTGGGATGAGAAGGGAGAACTCCTAAAAATGTCAGGAGAAAATTAGCAGCTTCAGGCTTTTCTCAAGGTGACTTGGTGTAAAGGTCAATGTTGGGATGCAGTTGCAAAAGAGGAACAGGTTGGAGTAATTGTGACGGAAATAATAAAAAGTCAAAACATTCACTTTGGAGCATATTCTGAAACCAAACCCAAAACCTTAACGAAGGATGACATCAACCTGTGAGGTCCTTGATGCAGCAATCTCAAATCCTTTCAGAAATGTTCCGAGGAGCATTTGCTTCCTCAGCGTAACTTGCATCCAGAAGGCTCCCAGGAGCCCAGTAAAGCAGTGAAATTGGAGATTTCTCCAGCTCCTAATGCTCCAGCTATCACCCTGTAATAAATTGAAACTTCATAATGGCTTTTCATCAAATCTTCACGTTTAATAAGCACTGAGGAGGAGCTGACGAGGCCTGCGGTGTTCAGCTGCAATCCACAGGTTTTGGGAAGAGGCATTCCTGAGCCTGGCACCACAGGATGACTTACTGGATGTTATTAGAGAAGATAAGATATAATCATATCTAATTGAGGTGGAGCAGTTCTGCTTTATCCATCGTGGGAGTCACAGCCTAAAAAATATGAGAACATTCTGGGTTTCTTTGCTGTGCTTTGAGGTGATGGGTGAGGCCCCCAAAGCAGAGCCCAGCACCTCTGCTGCTTTATACAGATCACCTCATCTGATCTATTTAGGCCCTAAAGCACATGAAATTTATTTTTCTTTATTGAAAATACACCATGGCTGTGAGTTAAAACTCTGGGAAAGCATTAGTGCCTACCCCAAATGGGCATTTGGGGTGGGCACTAACGAAGAAAACCTCTAGAATTAACTGATTTCTTTCTGTTGCCTTTAAGGTTGACCTGTGTTTAGAGTGTATTGAGTGGGCCAAATCAGAGAAGAGGACTTTCCTACGCCAGGCTCTGGAGGTGGGTCCCAGATCCCAAACACGTGCAGCAGCATCATCCCCTTGTCACGTTTAATAGCTGTAAAAGTAGAGCACTTGTGTGCTGTTCAGCTCTCTCTGTGTGTCAGGGGGAGGGCATTAATCACCCTGAAACTCTCCTTAAAAAGGCAGGGTTTTACACCTTGCACAACTGGACCCACTTAATGTGACAAATACAGATTAATGTAGTGAAGTCTGTGCAGAGGAGAGTCCAAAGCTTCATTTTACAAAACAAATCTGTTCTGGCTTTCCTCACAGCAGTTCCTTTTCTGTTCTCCAGGCGAGGCTGGTCTCTCTCTACTTCGACACCAAGAGGTACCAAGAAGCTCTGCAACTAGGTGAGGCTCCCACTAGGTGGTGGTAAATCTTTGCTTTTAATTTACTCTTGACAAGGAAAGCCATCGACTGTGTCATGTTCCTTGAGAAGTTTTGCAAGATTAGGGTCTTAATTTCTCAGTGCTGGGCCAGTTCTGCCACCGTTTGCTGTAGCTGGGTGATAACAGCTCTCAGAGATGTCTTTGTTCTCGCTGTTTCACCATCCTCACCTATCTCCCCTGGTCCTAAGTCCAGTCTGGATGGGGCTTGGAGCAGCCTGGGAGGTGTCCCTGCCCATTTGAGAGTGGAATGAGATGAGCTTTAAGGCCCCTTCCAACCCAAACCATTCTGGGATTCTGTGATTTGTTCATTTCAGATAACTTTGGGAGCTGTATCCAGCTGAAGGCCACAGGTTTGGCTCCTGCTGGAAAGTGCTGGAATACACAACTGTGGCCACAGAGGCTGAAGGGAGAAAGCAGCTTTTCTCCAGTTTGCTCAAACACGGCCCAGTAAAACCAGGAAATGGCAAAACCTCTGTGGGTGTCATTAGCCAAGGTCTTAGGGAGGCTTTAACAATTTGCTCCTGCACCACCTGAGGGATGCTACTGAACCAGTGAACTCCTGCTCTGCCCCAAAGCAGAGTAAAGCAGGACCTCTTACAGCTCCCCTGGTGCTTTTTAAATGCTTGTTTTGCTAATGACTGCAGTGCTGTCAGTGGGGTTTAAGCTGTCAGTGGGGTTTAAGCTGTCAGTGGGGTTTAAGCTGTCTGAGGAGTGTTTGCACAGCCTGCTCTGCCAGGGCTGAGGGACAACTGCACGGACACAGCCTGAACTGCTCACCTGGGACCCAGAATTTCTGAACCTGTGTCGTGTCCAGGGTCA
This sequence comes from Pachycephala philippinensis, assembly GCA_013397055.1. NCBI lineage: Eukaryota > Metazoa > Chordata > Aves > Passeriformes > Pachycephala > Pachycephala philippinensis. Next base: position 10,857 of record VWZT01009433.1, on the reverse strand, counting down.
CCTGGGTGGCATGTGTCTCATAAGAACATTGAGTTCATGGTCCATGGAATTCTGTGTGGAATTAGAGCTAGTTTGCATAGGGATATGTAGTGAACTCAGGTTTAAACTGAGGCCATACTCCAAAGCTGTGCGTAATTGATTTAATCCCTTGGCTGCTGGTGGGACAGCCGGGGGAGTTGGGAGGGTCAGTACCTCTGGGCCAGCCTCTGATGCTCTGTCAGGATGTCAGTGTTGTGCTCAGCACTGCTGTGGGGCTGAGCAGGCCGTGGTTGTGTCCGTGGCTGTGGGGAGCAGGTGCAGGCAGAGTCTCTCAGGGATGTTTCCAGGGAGAATCCATTTGTTTCTGCCCAGTTGTGCAGTTTCAGCTCTGGTTATCAGCTCCTGAGCACACTAAGGGAGGAGGAGGTTTTTATCTCTGCTCACCCTGAGTTACCTCTTCAGTGGGGGAAAGAAGGGGGCAAGTTTCCTCTAGGACTGGCTCGTTCTGTCCTCCCCAGGCTTTGGTGTGACAGCTTGTCTTGGCATTTCTTAGGCTGTCCCTTCCTGCCTCCTGAATCTGACCTGCAGATGTCCCCTGTTAAAAACATTCCTTCCCCATCCCGTGTTCCCCAGGAGTTTCTTGGGGATGCTCCATGGTGCAGAGGGGGCAGCTCTGCAGCAGCTCCCTGTGGGAGAGGGAGCTCACCTGGGAATGGGTGCCAGAGTGACCATCCCAACTGCCCAACCCCTCCAGGACACTGCTGCCCACACCCAACCTCTGACACAAAACTGCTTCATCCTCCAGCTGTGGACTGGCACTGTCCCACCATTATTCCCTCTCCCTTGCTTTTCCTTGGAAGAACAGCCTGTGTAAGCCTCACCTCCCTCCCTCAGAGCCCTGACTGCCAGGGGAGGACGGGTGTCCCTGGAGAGGCTGGCTTTGTGCGGATGCTGATGCAGAGCAGCTCTCAGAGCTTTGTCCTTCCCATGTGCCAGGCTCCCAGCTGCTCCGGGAATTGAAAAAGATGGATGACAAGGCACTGCTGGTGGAAGTGCAGCTCTTAGAGAGCAAGACTTACCATGCCCTGAGCAACCTGCCAAAAGCAAGAGCAGCCTTAACCTCGGCACGGACTACGGCCAACGCCATCTACTGTCCCCCCAAGCTGCAGGCAGCGCTGGACATGCAGTCAGGTGAGGCCTGCAGGATAAGGACAGTGTCCAGGACTCGTCCTGACACATCAGTTGTCTGATATTTGTTCTTTCCTGAGGGAATCATGGAAAGTGGTGCTCGGTGGGGCCTCAGGATAGTGCCAGTTCTGCCTCAGGTAGCATCAGCTGCAGTGACCTTGTTCCTGCTGCTGGTGTTTTCAGCCCATTTCTGAAAGCTTCCTGTGGTGGAGGGTCCATGACCTCCCCAGGCTCTGCAGTTCCAGCCTCACACTGTGTTCCTGACCCATTTCATGTTGTTCCTGACCCAGTTTGCAGGCCCTTACCTGAAATGCCCCAAACTTGTCTGTCTAAAAATGTCCTAGTAAGAGAGAGCATGGATTTTCTCCTGATAGAGGTGAGGCAAGGGGGGCACAGGAGGAAAGGATTCCCTTCACTGAAGTCACAGATAAAGCACCGAACAACCAAATTGTTCCGTCCTCCCAGTCACGCTCAGAATTAACCTGTTTGTGCCTCTCCCAGGTATTATCCACGCAGCAGAAGAGAAGGACTGGAAAACAGCCTATTCATATTTTTACGAGGCGTTTGAGGGCAATGATTCAATTGACAACCCCAAAGCCATCACTGCTCTGAAATACATGTTGCTGTGCAAAATCATGCTCAACAGGTAGGTGGCAGATGGCTCTGGGAAGAACACTTCCTGTGTTTCCAGGGGAAAGGCTTTTTGTTGATGAGGCTCTGAATTAATGGGCTCAAGCAGTGTCTTTATCACCTGATCAGTGCTCCTGGTGTGGGGGTATTTGAGTTGTGTACTGTGCTGTCAGTTGGGGATTTTTGAGGTGCTCTGGGGTTTAAGCTGACCATGTTCCTGTATAAATGCTCTGTTCCCTCTGTCTGCAGCCCAGAAGATGTGCAAGCATTAGTGAGTGGGAAGCTTGCTCTGCGGTATGCAGGGAGACAGGTACAGAAACTTAATCCTTTGTCTTCTCTTCCCTCTCTCAATACTGGCTTATTCGTTTTGTCAAACACTTTGCTCCTTTCACACCAAAATACCCATCACTCCTGAGCGTCCTGAACGGGATCCAGAACTGATTAAATTCCCATGAGTCATTACCAGAAGTCAGTTACCTTCAAAGGGGTTTACAGTGATTTTCACAACCACAGAATTTGGGCTGCTCGCTTCGTTTCCCCTGTTTTTTTCCTCCCTGCTTTTCTTCATCAGCTACAAACTGCCTGATGCCACCAGGTCCTCATGTCCCTGCTCTCAGCAGCTGCTGCAGGGTTTAAATCCAAGTTACTCGCTGTTTTTACTTTGTTGTAGCCAGTCCTGAGAATCCATCCCTGGCAGAGTAGCTGAGCAGAGGAGCCCTGGATGGCTGCGAGGTGGGAGCCAGGCAGGCAGGGAGGTGTGAAATCCACTGCTTATTCTGACATGTGAACGTGGCAGGCTGGGAATGCCACCCCCAACTTAAATCCAGGGGTGTTTGGAGAAGGTGCAGGGCCACACTCCAGCGTGCCAGGAGTGCCCTGCTGCCCTCAGGGGCTATGCTCAGCCTGGGCTCTGCTTTGATGCACGAGCTGCTGCTCCCCTGCCCGCAGGGATTGGGAATTAGCAGAGCTCAGTGCGTGGAAAGCTCTGACGTGGGGATATCCCTCCTGGATCAGGAAGGGCAGCCCCAATCCTGCCTCATCCCTTTGCCCTGAGTGGCAGTTGGAGGCTCCTCTCCAGAGCAGGAGCTCGTGGCTGTTCCCACCCTGCTCCTGAGCCAGCCCTGAGCAGCAATTCCTGCTGGGGAGCAGGGAGAGAGCAGCTCTGGGGGGCAGCTCGATGGGAATCCTGGAGTATCCCGAGCTGGAAAGGACCACAAGGATCGAGTCCAGCTCCTGGTTCTGCATGGAACAATCCCAAAAAGAGGGGGCAGCAGAAGCCTGGGCCTTGTGCACCAGAGGCACCGGGCTGTCCTTGTCCTGTCCCCCCACCTGGGCTCTGTTCTGCTGTTCCCTGCTGGGATTCCCACTGTTGGGTGGAAATGTGGTTCTTTGGGGATGAGGATTTTGCTTCATTTCAGCAGTTACGGGGTAGACAGGACCCATCTCTGATGCTGTTCATGGTTGGGTGTCCATGGGAGCCCTGTCCTTCAGCAGAGAAGTGGCCGTGCTGAAGGGGAGAAACTCAGCTTGAGGGCCCAAAATGGCCACGTTCATTAAGCAAGTGCCAAAATGTGCACTTCCCTTAAAAACAGCATCAAACTCGCTCCCAGCCTGCAGCTGGTGCTCTCAGGGTGCTTTGTCCCTCTGGAGATGTCCCAGCTCATGTCCTGCAGCTGCCGGGCTCCTTCTCCCCTCAGCAGCTGCTCTCCCTCTGCCTGTGGCAGTGACAAGGAACATTCCTGGTTTGCTGCTTAAGCACGTTCCCAGGATACTGCACAGTTAGCATATTCACCCCGAGAGGAGAATCCAGAAAAAATAACCTCCTTTGGTTCTCTTTCCCCACAGACAGAAGCACTAAAATGTGTGGCACAGGCCAGCAAGAACCGGTCGCTGGCGGATTTTGAAAAGGTGAGTCAGGGACACAGAAAATGGGGCCTGGCTGGGCAAAAACCAGTCAGAAACGCCAGGTTTGGAAAGTTGTAGGAGCTGTTACATCCCACAGCAGGAAACCATGGAAACATTGATAGAAAGCAACAGTGCATCAAGAAATACCCCCCAACAATCAACTGGTTGCGTTTTCAGTGCGTGGGGGTAAACTTGCTTGAACCCAGTTTTCTTCCTTTTTATTACTTTTTTTTTTTGGAGATCCAACTCAGAAGCAAGTTTCCTTTAGGTGCTGTTCACTGGGATTTGTATCTTCCTAAAATTTTTCCTGGTTTCAGCAGGAACACTGCAGAGCTCAGGGAGAGGATTCCCATGTCAGGATCCTGTCGTGCTTTGCTGCCTGTGAACAGAGGCTGGGGCTGGCTGAGCTCCAGCAGGGTGCAGATAAAAGGTGTTGGAAAGGCTGCTGGGCTGTCGTGACCTGCTGGCTTTTAGCTAAGTTAGGGATTGGATTAGCCATGGGACTTGGCTGGGCAGGGAAGGGATTTCATCCTCAGAGGAGCTGTTGCTACCGGAATTATTTCCTGCCACCGTGTCCCCACAGGCTCTGACAGACTACAAGGTGGAGCTCAGGGACGACCCCATCATAAACACTCACCTGGCCAAGCTCTATGATAATTTATTGGAACAGAACCTGATCAGAGTCATCGAACCCTTCTCCAGAGTACAGGTAAATGTTTCCAGCAGCACCTGGACGGGCTGGGCCCTCTGTCCCTGCTGCTGGGTGAGGAGATTGTTCCCACGTGGAACACCTCTTACTCTGAGCTGCTCAGCAATTCCAGAGCTCAGGGTTCATCGTGTTAAAATTAAAAGGAGGAGGCTGAGGGGACCTTTGGAAAACCACATTCCAGAGTCATTGCCCTTTCCAGCTGTTCCTCTCATGCTCCCTGCATGGTGACTGGCTTTTAACCCTGAAGGTGACAGCATTTGGCTTTGAAGGCCTCTGACAAGGGTGAGGCTGTGCCATAGTCTTGGAGAATAAATATTTCACCTTCCAGAGTGAAATGGCTTTAGGGGTCCAGTCCATCTTAGTTAAAATCAGATGTGAATCTGAAGGACCTGAAGCTGCAGAGTGGAGAAAGCCACTGGAGATTCTTAAGCCAGAGCATTTCCAGGCCTTTGAGCTGTTCATGGAAGAGCCCCAAACCTCTGTGTTATGTGTCCAAAGTGCAGCTAAAGATTTACCTAAATGTTGGTCTCTCTTATAGATTGAACACATATCCAGCCTCATCAAGCTCTCAAAGGTAAGAGCCTCCCCAGAAATCAGTGCCACGTGGTCAGAGGGCAGAGGAGTTGGGGTTAAATGGCATTTGCCACTGGGAACTGAACATGAAAGGTGACAGATGAGCTCCATAGCATTGCCAGGCAAATCTCACCCTTGGGAGCTAAACTGTGACACAGGCAGCTCCTGGGAGGCATCGAGGCTGCCTGTGCTCCAGACTTTGCTGTGCTGTCCCTTTCCCTCCCGTGGGTTTTACTCCCTGTCTTGGCTCTTGCTTTTTATTGGAGGCAGATTTCCCTCTGCTCTATCCTGACCAGCTCAGTCTTCCCCCGTGCCCTGTGTTTAATCCCCTGAGTGTTCCCAGGGGAACCTTACTTAGGCCCTTAAGATGCAGGATCCAGCTAATCACCCTGCAGTGTCATTAGGGCTGCGTCTGTCACACTGACTATGCAGTAACTGCTGCACAGATAATCCCAGACAGATGAAGTGTTAGGGAAATCCACGGTAATCCCAGCCAGTTGCACCCCAGAGTGCTGTTGTCTTGTACTGGCAGTGAGGCCTGAGGTTGGGAAGTGAGCTGAGCTCAGCCTTGGTGGTCACAGAATCACTGAATCATTCAGATTGGAAAAGGTCTCTGAGATCATCGAGTCCAAACGTTCCCCCAGCACTGCCAAGGCCACCCATGTCCCCAAGTGCCACATCCACACATCTGTTAAATCTCTCCAGGAATGGTGTTTCTGCCTCTGCCCTGGGCTGGACAACCCTTTCCATGAAGAAATTTTCCCTAATATCTGACCTAAACCTGCCCTGGCACACAGTCTGTTCCCAGACTAGCCTGTGGTGTTCAACACATCCTTAATATTCAGAGTAAAAGCTGCTCTGTGCCCCTCTGGCGAGAGAGGAGCTGCCTCCTGTGGGCCTTCCTGGGGCTGGGCAGGAGCTCAGCTGGGTCCTGCATAGATTAAATAAAACTTGGCCAACTCTTGTCTAAATCCTTGCTGAACTGAGTTAGAAAGTTCCAGAACCCCTACGAGTAAAGCCTGTGTGAAGTGACAGATACAGTGTCACCTGTGGAACAAGGGACATCCTGGTCCTGCGTGATTTCCTGAGGTGTCTCAAGCAGGTGCTGGTGTCCGAGCCCCGTTCAGGGAGGAAGGAGCTGCTGTTGGGCAGTGCTCGTGTCCCACCAGGGCAGCAGTAAAATTCACGTGTTTTTCTGTAGTTCTGGGAGACTTTTCATTTCTCTGCTTCAATTTCAGGCTGAGGTAGAAAGGAAACTGTCACAGATGATCTTGGACAAGAAGTTTCATGGTGAGTCTGCATCCCTCAGCTCTGACAGCCCTGTGTTTGCATGAGCTGTGGCTGGCCTCCCCTTCCTCCTCTGAACCTGGGGGTCCTGCTCAGGCAGCAGATGTGCAGGTGACAGTCAGGAGTGACAGGAAGGCTCTTCCTGCTGCTCTGTCACAGGTGACAGTCAGGAGTGACAGTCAGGAAGGCTCTTCCTGCTGCTCTATCACAGGTGACAGTCAGGAGTGACAGGAGTGACAGTCAGGAGTGACAATCAGGAATGCTTTTCCTGCTGCTCCATGCACCTTCCTTAACTCCGAGGGTTAATTTCAGAGATGCTGTTGGGTCCCTCTGTGCTGTGACAGTATCCAGGGACACTGTGGGACCCCAGCTGGGCTGTCTGGCCAGGCTGGGCTCTCCCCCTTGGAGCTGACCAGGGATGTGGTCACCTTTCCCAGCTGGTTGTGTCTGGAGCGTTCCGTGGGGGCACCCCATGGCACAGTGGGGTGCTGTGGCTTGGCTGGGCCCACAGCAGGCTGCTGCCCCAATAACCTCCCAAGGAAGCAGCTGTGCTCTTGGTTCTGTTGTCCCTGGATGTGGTGAGCAAGGGGAATGCCTGGAAGCTGCACGTTGGGCATGGAGCGCTCCGGGAGGACAGAGCCCAGCTGGGCACAGCTGCAGTAAACCAGCTGTGCTGAGCCATCCTGCTGGGCACAGGGCCTGGGCAGGCAGGGAGGTGGTAGGGATACTCATCTCTGGGAATGGGCAGGAATACTCCTCTCCTGGATGGCTTCTCAGGCTGTTCTCTGGGACGTATTTTTTTTCTGGGAAAGCTGAAGCAGTCCTGACCAAAATCAGCCAGTCCACCCCAACACGTGAGCCCTTCCCAAACCCTGCACAGCTGGTTGGGTGTTTCTGGGGTAGCTCCCTGAATTCCTGCTGTCTGGAAGCTGTGATCCATTGAGCATCCCAGTGCTAACAGCAGCTTGTGCCCACAGGAATCCTTGACCAGGGCGAGGGTGTCCTGATCATCTTCGACGAACCCCCTGTAGACAAAACTTATGAGGCTGCCCTCGAGACGATTCAGAACATGAGCAAAGTAGTGGATTCGCTCTACAACAAAGCCAAGAAGTTGACATAGGTGAGTGGGGCCTCCCCGGGGGCCGCAGAGCTCCGGAGTCGCTGCCAGGCCCCGCCGTGCTCCGTGTCCCCGAGCCTTGTTCCCTCTCCTGTTGAGTGACGTGGCTCTGTTTTCTCTTTGCAGAGTTGAATTTGCTAGCTGTCATTTGGAGAGTGTGTGTGACAGGAGAGTGAAACCTTTGGGAAAATGTTAGGAGACTTTTTTTTTCTTCTTTGTTCTACTTTTCGCTCGGAAAGTTTTTAAACTTCCTCATCCGGTGCATCTTGTATTCCAGACGATGCGTGTTCCAGTTTCCATGTAATCTTTACTGGCCGAACTTTGTATCTGGGGGGGGAATATTGTTTAAACAAAGAGGGTATTCTAAATAAAAGGAAAAAGGCTTACACTACCTAAACATGTGCTTTCCACTTCCTGAGGGACGGCAGAGTTCAGCAGGGACAGCGTTTTGTTACCAGTAGGTGCCCAAAACCAGTTTGTTTCATCTCCTCCGCCCTGAAATCGGAGACGTGCTGGCGGTGTCCGAGCAGCCAACTCGATTCCATTCGTACCGAACCAAACAAACCCAAAATGTACAGACTGCTGGTTTATTTTCCATCCTCAAGGCCTCCGATCCCCTCGAAAGCAGCTCCGCGATGTCGGCGCAGCCCCGGCCCCGTGCGGCCGCGCTGGGCGAAGGGGACGGCGCAGCTTTCCCTGGAGCCTGACTTGCATGCTCTTGTTTGCAGATAGACTTAGATTTTAAATGTTTCCTCCCTCCCCGCCTGCGCTGGCAGGAGGAGCAGGTGCCCGGCGGAGCTGACTCCAGCTGTGCCTCTGCTGCAGCGGCGCTGAGCTCTGGCTCCCCAGCGAGGTGGGACAGCCTGGCCCTCTGGAACTGCCCAGTGGGAGCTTCCTCCTCGGTCCCAAAGTCCTGGGGGGCGGAGCACGGTGTATTCCAGCATGTTCCATTTTCTGGTGAGGTTTCCAGTAAGTTTTAACGCCATTTGGGCAGTGTAAGCTTCTGCATCTCTGTCCTGCTCATCTTTATTTTTCCTTTCCCCTCTGTCTCTACTTCCCTCTCCATGTTTTTCTTACAAAATTTATATTTTGTAAAAGGATTCTGTTTTATCAGGAAATATTTTGCCTTCACGCTGACTCTTAGACTGGCTGATTTTTCCCTTTTCTGTTCACATTTTGACCTCTCCAACCTTTTATTTTATTTTATTTTATTCTTAATTTCCATCTCCTCCAGTCAGTCGCTGTTTGGGTTTTTGGCACCATCAATATCAAATGTACAAACGGTTCTTGCTAACCAACACCAGGTATATCTGATGTTCAGATGAGTTCCAATAAAGAATTTTTTTTTCAAAAACCTCTGTCTCCTGTCTTCAGCCGCCAGGGCAGATCGTGGGCTGGGTGCAGCTTCTCCCTTTGCTCAAGGAAGGGTGGGATCGTGCCCTCACCAAAGCATCGTTGGGAATGATGTTTTGGAGACACCAAATGTGAGTGTTTGAGGCAGCATCACTAAAGATTTATGGATTGTAATGTGTTCCTGGCACAACACGTTCTAGTGCTACTGAATGTAATAAAAAAATAATAATGATTTTTATTATTAGCAGTATTATTATGGTGAAAAATTGATTAAATGTGGCCTCTCACCCCTCCAGCCTTTCCTGAAAATGCACTTACGCTATGTTGGAGCACACTGCACGAGGCCAGGCCTGGATTAGTCAAAAAGCTGGGGAGGAGCTTTAGGGTGTCGTTGATGCAGTATCTTGAATTTTCCTGTCTGAAACTCCTGGGACACCAGGTGGTGCAGGGAAGAAACCTGCCCTCAGAGGCAGGAAAATGTGAAGGTTTCACTCTGCTCTTACATCCCAGGTGGCAGGGAAGTGCATTTCTAGTTTTAATAGTTCTTTCTTTTAACTATAAAAATTCCTGAGATACTTCCCCAAACATCTCTGTCCAGTTCACTGTGATGCCCCTGAAGTGGCATTTTCCCCAGGGATGTGTCACTTGGGTGGGATTTGCTGAATTAGGTGCTAATTGTGGCTGAATGGAGGGAAATTCATTCATGGAAGCAGAGATGGAGCAGGGCTGGGCACAGGCAGGGGCTGGGGAGGACATGGAGTCACAGAGGCACAGGAGAGCTTGGGTTGGAAGGGACCTGAAATCCCACCCAGTGCCACCCGTGCCATGGCAGGGACACCTCCCACTGTCCCAGGCTGCTCCCAGCCCCGTCCAACCTGGCCTTGGGCACTGCCAGGGATCCAGGGGCAGCCTCAGCTGCTCTGGGCTCCCTGTGCCAGGGCCTCCCCACCCTCACCGGGAACAATTCCTTCCCAATATCCCATCCAAGTCCCCCCTCCTTCAGCTTCTGTCCTGTGTGTCCTTGCTGGGGATCGTGTCCAGCTCCAGCTGTCATGCCCCAGTGGGGACAGAAGTGGTTCTGACCCCACAGGTGACAATGGGGGGGCTGCCAGGTGCCTGTGCTCGAGGCTGAGGGGAGCTGCCCAGCAGGGCTGTGGTGATGCCAGCTTGGGTGCCTTGGTGGGATCCGGGAGGGTTAGGGACACATCAGTCCTTGGAATTGCCTTGGGAACAATGGCGTTTTCTGAGGCAACTCCAAGCAGATTAAAATTAGGGCCAAACCCCCTCAAACGGTAGAGCCTGTTGTTAAACCCTTTTGGCTTAAACTTAATAAGGCAGAACTTAAAAGCCAACAGTTGCTGCTTGGATCTGGGGGATGTTTTAATGGACAAAGGGAATTCTCAGTACCCAGGCTGGGCTGTCACCGTGCCCATGATGCAGCAAGGCCTCTGAAGCCGTTTGAGAGGAGGAGAGAGTCCTGCAGAGTCCTGACCACCCCCCAAAAACCAGCTCCCACGGAGGGTTGCATGGGCTCTGAAGGACAGACAGGATTTTGGGACAGGTCTGTCCTCACGGGAGATTTTGGGGTTTTTCTGAGATTTCCCTTCTGTGGGAGTAGGATCAGCAGCTGCAGGTTCGGGGCAGGGCATAAATAAATGAGTATAAATGAATTTGGGTCATTAGCGCAGGGCCGGGATGAGCCTGACCTTTCCCTGCTGCTGCCGGCAGCAGCTCCGGGGCCTCGGCGTCCCTCCGGGGGCGGCTCCGGGCCCCGCGGCCAGAGCTGGCCCGGCAGCCCCGGTGGCGGCGGAGCGGCCTCTGAGTGTCGCTGCAGGTCGCGCAGAGCCCGGCGGGGCCGGGGCTGCCCGGTGCCTCCCGCCAGAGCCGGCGCCGCTCCGGTCCCAGTGGGAATGGGATCCCGGTTCCTGTGGGAATCGGATCCCGGTCCGGGCGAGGGGCGCCGGGCTGGGCGGGCGCGGCGGCTCCAAGCGGGACCGTGGGACCCGGGGGTACGGGGGCTGCGGGCTCGTTCCCCTACACCCGGCCCGGCTCAGAACGCGGCACCGGGCATTTCACTGCCTCGGTGCCTTCGGGGCGAGTGGTGGCCCCCGGCCCC
>VWZT01009419.1:0-52039 GCA_013397055.1 Pachycephala philippinensis | reverse complement strand
TTGTTTTCAAACTAATACAGCTTGGAATCCTAGTATTTTCCTGTCAGTGTTAGACATTGTTGTTTACACCTATGCCAGTGTTTTTTTATATTACGACATCACTACAATGCCAATGAAATGCATTCCAACTGTTTGGCATCCCTGGAATACAAATGGAGCATGTGAGCTGCAAATGAGGTTTTCTTCACATAAAGGATTGACTTCTGTTAGTAACCCTGCTGAAACCACTTGAATGACTTGCTTTCTAAGAATTCTGGAGGCTTACATACATAGTAGAATCTTACCTGAAATATTCTTCAGATTTTTGGTCTCTGATGAACACATATTGAATATGGGAGGAGGAAGAAAAATCATTACAGTCACTTTAGCCATCGATGACTATTATGATATTAAAGTGGATACCTGCACTGATTTGTGTGTGCAAAAATACAAAGGCTTAAAATTCGAACCAATGTTCTTACATGTGACTTTATGGAGCAGCCAGTGCACCAGCAGCTTTCTGCAACAGCACCTCTGCAGCGTTACACACTTTCCTCTGGAAACGAGTGTGAATCCATATGGGCATCTGAAGGTGACGGGAAGAAAGGCATTCCATTACACCTTTGCTGCAAACTTCTAATTCTTTTGGCAAACATCAGTAGAAAGAAAATTTCTTCGCCCAAACAGATGTATTACAAAAATTAGTGTGTTGACTTTGCTATGCTGCTTTTAATGCCTTTTTTTTTTTCCCCAACATGGAAAAAGAGTGGAACAGATGGGTTATTTAATGAAAAATACAGAAAACTGTTATTCTTCTAGATATATGTGTGTAAAATTCAGTAAAAAAAACTGGTTAGCCCTAACAGAACCTACATTCCAGGCAACCATATGTCGTATCTTCAGTCTACAAGAGTAAGTTGTAAAGTGGAAGCAGACAGAATCTATATTAAAAACTAATGATGTAAAAAATGCCTTCAGTAATAATAATCTAAAATGTGAGTAACCTCAGACATGCTGCCTTCCTCCATTATGGAAATTTAAAAATATATTTTCTCAATTCAACTGTATTCCACACAGTTAGCAATACCTCCTCACGCTATTACATAAAGCAAACCTTGTCAAGTGCAATGTGGAGCTACTGCCTATGCAATAAAGATGTATTTGTTTGTCTTTATAACACGATTTTCTCAATTTATCTTCATTCAGATTTGTTAAATATTCATTTATTCATTTCAGAATATTGTGTATTTCCTTACTCTGCACTCAGTCAAAGTGTTAATAAGGGACCTTAACTACAAACCATATTTTCTGTCATTTGGTTGTTTCTAAATATACCAGGAAGCACAGCTGGATGGAGGCATTTTCTGCTCTTGTCCTTTCTATCACTGACACAAACCAGCGTATTTCATAAAAATGGAGCTGATGCGTTGTGTTACTTACTCTGGTCTTTCAGATTCTGGAAATAAGGCCATTACTGTGCAGCAGGAATAGAAATTCATTTTTATGTAGCTTTTCCTATGGCATTAAATGATTATTTCTCATTATTCCTTATAGAATGAAACCTCCCTATCTCAGGGGCCCTCTCTATACCCTTTATATGGTTCAGGGCCAAACGGTTCAGGGAATATGGTGTCATGCAAATTCACACAGACCAAGTTATTTCTGTGAAATGTTCTACTGCTGGAGAAACAGAAGAGTGAGGGAAAAAAAACACCCATCATGTTTGAATCTGGAGTCCTTGTCTGAGTGGAAAACACATGCTTTAGCAGCTGCCTCTTTGTAGAAGCTGGCAAGCTGGCAACTTAGAATTCGGACATGTTTGCTAATGTAAGGAAAAGCTCTCAAAAATTTCATGTGAGCGGGGGTAGGGTCAGAACTGAGCCACAAGCATGCATTGCATCAGGCTTTAGACATGGTAATGATTCATACTTAGACCCTAGTACTCCTCTGCTGTCTCACACATAGCCTCAGTTCTCCAAGGAGGCCTGTCTCCTTTGGTCTGAGTGCTGTTCCCATCTTGGGGTTACTCCACACAGCCAGGACTCATTGGTTACTGATTAATCTAAACCCTCAATAATGGGGGGGAGACAGGAAACGGCCCAGCCTATTTGAGCCCTATTGAGTGGGTTGGTAGGACACCCAGGACCTCTTGTCACATGCCACTTGTGAACCTCTTCATGAGTGCCTCATCCCCCCTTCACGGTGTTGGCTCAGTGAAGATTTGTGTAGATGGTTCCAAGGATAAGGGAGGTTGGACTGCTGCATTCCTACACACTGGATTTTACCTGTGGATTTAGCAAAGGATATGTAACACTCTTAAATTTTGAAAAAAATCTTTTATTCAAAACAACACACAGAATTCCTTCCCACTCACTTGAAACACAGAGCTAGTAGATGGGAACCAGGAATGAAAACAATTGTAAATATCCCACAATAGCTGGGATACAAATGTTATAAAATGGAAAAAAAGCAAGCAACACAGCTCATTTTAAGTGTCCTTGACCCTGTAAGGGTTTCTGTATGAATGAACTGCAATTGCTTCAGGAATACCAGTGATGCCAAGATCTTTGCCATCCTTAAGTAATATATATGGAATTAATGGGAAGTGATTGTAAAGTTGGGAGGAAAGTAGTTTGAAAAATTTCCCTGGCCCCCACAGTCTGAGTTATTTTGAAGCCTCTGGTAAGTCTGCTGAGCCACTGAAGTTGTTCAGAGGACTGCCTAAACTGCTCAAGCCCCCACTCCCCTGAGTCACTGTGGGGGCCAGGACACAGCTTGGACTCCCTCCACAGCACCTCCTGTGCTGTGCATCTAGAACCCCTGCTTCTCAGCACACATACCACGCACTGCAATTTGCAAGATCTTTACAAAGCTTATTGCACATTCTCTACATCAAAGGAATCCTTTTGCTGCAGAACTGGGACTTTTACAACTCCATTCCGCTACATTAAAGGGACTGGATTGAGGATCTTTGCCATTTGTGCAAGACTTCCTTCTTGTCTGCTTACTTGGAGTTAAGCAAACAACTTATTTTTATACGGCCCTCAAAACCAGCTTGAAAGCACCAGAAAATCAGCTGCAGCGAGCTGTGTTCTGCTACCAGCAGCAAAACAGAGGGAGACTTCAACATCTGTGATTTTATTTATTTATTTTGTGCCTAGGACAATTACTACAACTGCTGGTTGACAGGCACAGAAATCTCATTTGCCTGTTCAAACTCAATTCAGCAGTCCAAAAAGGACTCGTGTGATCATCTGATGGTCACCCACATAAAAGAGGTGTGCAGCTCTAACAGAGACTCTCCACCACACGGACTGCTGTCACCAGCACATCCTACTGGCTGCGTGAGTAGCAGACAGCATCCCTGCCACAGCTGTGGGGTTTTTTCCTTTGGGATGAACACACCTCGGGTGATTATTTACAACGCTGCTGTTCATGTTTTATTTATTCTACGGATAAATCCACAAACAAGGTTGGAATTAATACTTGTAAGAAAGAAAACAACTCCCTGATGAAATCCAATCTCATCTGTCTAGAACAGAAACACATGTTCTTGGGGATGGGGATTGGCTTCAATAGGTCCCCTTTTGCAGTAGTAGCAAGATCTCTTTTGTTCTTTATTGATGTCAGCCTATGACACAAAATGCACATGGTAGGTTTTGGGACCCAACACCTTTCCTATAGCAGGATTTAGAATGTCCACAAACATGGGATTGCTCATTCCTAAAATCAAGGAAATTAGTAGAGCTGTTAAATGTGGAAGATTAGCCAAAACATAAAAAAGAAAGAAAAACCTTGTATTCATTAATTCCTTCTGGTACTCGTTTGATGTCTTTCCCAAGACCTATTCTGGCTATCTACGCTTTTTGATCCATGTTAAACAGCAAAGACACTCAGTCTAGATGCCAAAGGTTAGCATGCTGGTGGCCACCAACTCCAGCTTAACAGGTTGTTTTGTTTTTATAAAGACTGTTTTGTTTTATAAAGATATTTTTGAGTTGCGGATATTGCAGCTAAATTCTAGCTGGAACTGGCAAATTCGCTACTTTGGATGAGAAGTCCATGGGTAAAGCCATGAGAACGATTTAAGCCTGTCTAGAAACGATTGTTGTTCCACACTTGTCAGCGATCTGCTGCCAGGGTAGACAGCACTGAGTGTGTGTGCCTCAGTGTGTGTACAAGGCGGGAAAACCACACAAAACACAACTGGCTCCCAATGTGTCCCTGCCGCTGCTCGCATGGACTGCCAAAGCTTCTTGCATCAGTGCTGCCAGTATTGATGAATGCAGACTTGTCATCTGAACTGCAACATTTTTAAAGCTGAATTTACACAGCACTTTGCAGTGATGAGGAGAGTTCCAAAGGTCCCCTCAGTCCAAAGTGGATTTGTAGTGCCCTTGAAATACCTTGTTTTATTAGAGAGATACAAGATACTTCTCCCTGTAAACTCAGGTGAAGTGCCATAATCAGCTCTTTAGGAAAGTTCATGGACTAAGCAGGAAATGAGATGGGCACAAAAGGAACATGTTCTTGTTTATGTTGTAGTAACAAACTGCCACTAGTTCCTTTTATAACTTGCTAAGGCATCACAGACCAGCAGCCCTGCAGTGCCTGGCAGGTGACAGCTGTGGCTGTGTAATGACCTTCCAGGGCATGAATGAGAGGCTGCTGCTCCTCTCCACCTCAGTTTTGGAAGGAGGAAGGGCGTTAAATCCAGTGATCTCTCCCATCTCTGCCCTTCAATGGTGGCAGTACCCCCAGAGGAAAAAAAAATCCTACATAGCAAAGGTGGGAACCTGCCTCAAAATGCTGCCTGAGCTGAATTTGCTGTGGGTGTACACTAATTTTCACAAAATCGTGGAATGTCAGAAAAAGACAGTATCTTATTCTTCCACATACCCTCAATTCAGATTGAGTAATTTTCCTGTAACAGCCAGAAAGCTTGTTTCTGTGCTGTTTTGCATTGAGTCTGCCTTTCAAAATCAACTCTTGTGTCAGAGTAGTACTGGGCTCTTTACTTGCCTAAGGCATTGAGCATCTTTCACCTCTGCACACAGTTGTCATGACAAATCATTCCTATTACAAGCCTCTCATCTCCTAATTTGCATTCTTCTCCACCTTCTTTTATTAAGTGTTCAGACTACTCCTGCACATGGGAGTGGTTTCAAGTGGCAGTGCCGGAGGGATCCGTCTGAATGGGGCCGGTCGCTGAACAGTGGCCCCAGCCAGAGAGGCTCCTTGCACTGTGACCCTGGCATATTCCAGAAGAGGGATCACCAAGTGTGACACGTGGTGCTGTGACAGACCCAGCCTGGGCTCCCTGTCCCTCCCTTGTCCCTCCCCGTACAGTGGAGCGTCCCTGGCAGGGGAGTGTTACCCTGTCACTTGGGACTACCCTGGGGATGGGAAACATCTCCCATTAGGAACCAGGCAATGCCATCAAACGTGTACATGGACACCATGGCCTAAACCAATCTCCAGGGACCAAATTCAGGAATTAAGTGGAGGAAGGCATAAGTTACATGATGAAAAATGTCCCTCAAAGTGACCTTCCCTAAGAAGGGACCAGGAACTGATGTTGATATCCCCAGCTCTGAGGTTCCTATAACTCTGACTCCAGGTTTAAGGGAGAGATAAAACCCAAATGCACCTGTGCTGGGCGTTTATGCCTCACACCACCTCCCCACATCCTCTCTGAATGTCAGGCACCTCAGCGTGCTCGGCCCTTTCTACAGCTCCGAATCCATCTTCATCTGCTATTTACAGGACAAACCCTTGTTTAGCATGCTTCTCACTTCTCTGCCCGTGATTTGATTTTCCCTTTGCCCCCAAATTCAATTTTCCAGCAAATTATCCCAGCTGCTTCCAAGCCCCCCCGCCCCGAGCGCTGGCAGCGGGGTGCGTTCCTTTGTGGCACACGCCGCTCATCGCGACCACCCTGCGAAGAGCGACGGACACACGGCGGCTGAGCCGCCCTCTCTGCGAGGGAGCTGCCTCGCCGGGCCTGGCAGCAACAGACCAGGGGCTGCCCGAGGGAGCAGCGCCGGAGCATCTCCGGCCCCGGAGGGTGCGAGCTCCGCTCGGCAGCGGCGCGCCTGAAGGAGCCGCGGGGCCGGGCGCGGTCGCGCAAGATGGCGGCGGCGTCCCCACACCGCCCCGGCTTTGTATCGGCGCTGCGGCCCCGCGCGCCGCCGCCCGGCAACAGCGACACCCAGCGGCGCCTCGGCTCCGCCGCCGCCTGCTGCCGTGGGTCACACCGCGCTCGCCCGTCCGCGCGTGACGTCACAGCGCCGCCGCCTGCTGCCGTGGGTCACACCGCGCTCGCCCTGCCGCGCGTGACGTCAGCGCGGCCCGGGCCCTGGAGCGGTTCATTGGCAGCAGCCATCCAGGAGATCCAGGAGAGCCGGGGAACAGCGAATCCGTCACTGGGCACGGCAGAAGGGCTCGTCCCCTGCGAGCGCCTGTAGTCACCGAGTCACTGAGTGATTTGGCTTGGAAGGGAACTTTGAAGCCCCTCTTTAAAACCCCCGTTCACCTTCCACTAGACCATCGTGACCACCCTGAATATTTCCAGGGATGGGACGTTCACTGCCTCTCTGGCCAACCTGCTCCAGTGTTTTGCCACCATCATAATAAAAACTTCCTTGTATCTAATCTAAATCGACCCTCCGTTAGTTTAAAACCATTCTCCTTTGTTGCATTACAGCAGGCCCTGCTAGAAAGTTTGGCCCCATCACAACCAGCTGTTCTGAACTGTAGTAGGCGGTGAGACACGACACTGTGACAAGCAAGTGATTCTTTTCTGTGCTTTTTACAATTCTGTACCTTCAGCTGACTATTTCAGTATTCTCTGGTACAGGTTGTGAAAGCCTATGACCTTTGATATGAGGACTATTTTCCTTTATCTGTTTAGGTATTTGTATATTTTGCCCAACAAAAATATGTTTACAGTTGCATATTTCTAACAACGAAAACATGGCTAGACAAAATCACAGTATTTGCTCAACCACCTGATTGGCTGTTTATTTATATAACAATTAAAAATTCTGAAATTGTACTTGTAAAAATAATAAGAGCTGCTGTATTTAAATTGAACACTGAATACATACCAAGTTTCATATTCCGAATAGATGGTTTTGCATAAATGAAATACCTAAAAGGGCCCTGAAGCACTGCACATTTCAGGTTTGCATTAGATGTGTGCCTGACCCTATTTGTGTAATATAAAATAAAGACCAGTGCTGTAATACAAGCTGACCTAATGGATCAGGTCAGGGGTAAAAACTGGGTAGCCTGATGAGGCTGCAGAGGGTATGAAGAGGATGTATGGAATAAAATTAAAGGATCATTTATATAGCAATTACTGTAAAAATACACATCTGCAATTTCCAGGAAGCTCAGCATCCCCATGAAGTTCAGTACCAGCTCTCACTCTTATTCCAGGAGGGGATGGATTTGACAGCACTGAGTTTGACTGAGGAGTTTGCTTTGCTGTCTCAGCCTCCATTTTTACAAGTCGCCAGTGTCTAATAAGCAGCTAGTCTGGGTTTCTGTTTTCTGTTGGAAAAAGAGTCCCCAGGTGACAGCTCCAGGCATACTCTGAAACTCAGTTGTTCTAAATACAGATCAAGCTCAGATTCCGTGTGCTTTTCAATAAGCTCTCTATTTGCACCTTTTCCTACTGAAGTAAGTGTGGGAACTTTATTGTCACCAGCTGCAATACTGTCTACTGTTATGCTAGAGAGTTCACTTGGATTTTTAGTTTTTATCTTCCCATGCGTGTTCTGCCAATGGCTCCACACACATTTTTCTGGGCTGGCACCTCCCCAGCTGCCCGCTGCTCATGTCAGAGCAATCACTCCTGTAAAATTGCCTTTGGATGAAGTGTTCTCTTTTTCTTCATGACAAATTATAATTTAAAAAATTTAAATAATTCTTGTACTGTTCCACTGATGTTTTTGTTCCAACTCACAATCTTGAAGTCTTACCAGTGTCTCACCCCAAATGGTTCTCTGAACCAAATCGTCACAAACTTTTGCAACAAACTTTTGTCATTCCCCTCAGAAGTATGCACAGTCCAAAGAGAACAAGCTTGCCCTCCCAGCCTGTGCTAGGTCCTGTGCTCCACAGGCAGGTCTCCAGCATATGTTTGGTTTCCGCAGCACCCAGCTCCTCCAACCAGCACCCTGTATTGAGGAACTAAAGAGGACCCACGGCATGATGGTAATGCATAAGGTTCCACAACTACAGCGCAGGGATGCAGGATAGGGATTAATGGAGGGAGTGACGGAGGCCGTTGCTTCAGATGGCGAATCCATGGCTGATTTTTATAACACTTTCTTCTTATAATGTCATTGTGAAAATCTGTAGCCTGTGTCTTGGTCTCTCGGTGAGGTGTGCAGTCTTCGCTGTCTGTGTGGTTCGTAATTAGCCATCTTCACCTAGAGTTAAAGAAAAGCTGTTAAGAGTATAGGAAACCAGATCCAGAAATAAAGCCAGCTTGTCTTCCTTTTATGTGCAGGGAGAATTCACTCTATTTCAGTAAATTTGCATGTGTGGAGAGACGCTCATTGCTCCAGTGCTTCAGGCTGAACACTTAATTCCCCTTTACTCGTGTAACCATGGCTATTTGAGCCCAGGTAACAATGGTCTTTGGGAGTACCCCTTGGTTTCACGGGGGATAAGGCCCCCCGCTCTGTTGGAAGATCTGAGGTGTGACCCTGCAGGTGGTTTGCTGCAGCCCCACTCCATTCAGTGCCGGCTGGCCACTGCAGTGGTGAGGAATTACCGGGATCACAGGCTCGGGGGAGCTCACTCTGCGCAGGGGCCCTCACCCTGTACTCCTTAGTGCTCATCACCTCTCTGCACATCTCCTGCAGCTCCTCCTCTGCCCAGAGCCTGCTCCAGCCTTGCTGACGACGCTGAGAGTGAGGGATAATAGAGTATAGTTCTGGTAACTGGTGCTAGCCTTCTAAAAACTATTTTAGTACTATGGGACTTGAGCATCTAGATGCTACTGCAGCTTGGTTATAATAGAAACCAATGATACATGTGAGTGCTTGAATTACAGGAATTATTTCAGAACAGTAGGACCGAAATGGCCCTTTTCTCAGCCCCTCCTGCTTACTGAAACTGGTTTTCTTTTCTGGCTTTTCTTAGTACACCATAACTGCTATTTACATCTAATTTATTATAAACACATGTTGAGTAATAGACCATCAAGCTTTTGGAGCTTCTATTTTCAGTTACATTGTATCACTGCTGAATAAGAAATGCAACTGCTGAAATTTGTTTTCAATGGTATGTTGATTAAAAGCTGCTTGAGTTTAAAATTTCCAACCATCTAAAATGAAAACCCTTCACATGCTTCATGTCCCTGGCCAGCCAGAGAGTTTATTTCCTACAGTGTATAAATAATGGATTTTGCTGTTTATATGTATCCATCATCAAACTAGGTTAAATTCTCAATTGGCAGTGTGAATTGTCTTGCAGTGAAGCTAACTAGCTGGAACTAATTTTGAAATGGCTATAGTGCATAATTATAGTAACGTAGTATACAGGGACTGATCTACCTGAATCAGTCATATCTGATGAAGAAAAACATGAATAAAAATTACATTGAAAACATAGCTGTCTGCTTATAAACGAAATCAATTTTTTTTAGGGATTTAAATTCCTTAGCAGAAAACAAGTGTCAAAGTTGAATATATTTCACACTTGGTTCTTCAGCAAATCCTTTAAGCATAACCATTGGCAACAGTTTATGGATAATTTTGCCTCTGAAGACGGGGAAAAGATGTCCATTGAAAAAGCGAAAACATTCAAACAAACTTCGTGGTTTTAAAATCGACTTTGCCTTTAAATATTTTAGGTTTCCAGTATCAGGGAAATATGTAGTAGGAAAAAAAGAAAGTAGCAATGTTGATTTCCATAATGGGGAAGTTTTTGATAGAAAGGAGGTTGCCAACAGAAGGATTCAGCAAGGATGAACTTAGCAGTGAAGGATTGGAAGGAAATTGGTGAAAGACATGGAAGGAGGTATGAAGGCGAAGATAATTTAAGGGGATTAAATTCAGAGAGATTTGCCAGTTGTGCTGGAGTTCGAGGATATCTGAACTAGAGAGGGACTGGGGGAAGGGATGAAGCCTTTGAACACAGAGAAATTTATGGACCTCTGAAAGCAGAGATAAAGATAAGGCCTTTCAGAGATGGCTGAAGATGAAAGATACACAATTAATCTAACTTTGGGAGATATATCTAGTGAAGGGAGCTGCAAGATTTAAAACTTCTGTTGCTGCTGCCTGACACGTGTTACGGCGTTGTGTCTCCCCGGGTAACACCCTGTGGCTGGATGAAGAAGGATTCCAATTACCTTCTAGCTCCATCCCTTGCCAGGTTCATTGTTTTTCCAGTGTTATTGGCCAACCATGAGCTTTCTGACAAACCAGAGTAGTAAGGCCTTGCTATACAGTTATTTTCTTGTCTTAAAAAAAGGAAGAAGCACTTGCATCTAATATTTACCTTGAATGTAGCTCATCAAGAACCCAGTCGCCGAAAGGCTCTGTAGGTGTCTGACTGCAGGTTTGTTATTTGCATGCAGTGGTAAGACAGGTGCTGAGACTTTCACTGGCCCTGATGTAACAAAAGTACTTCTCTAACAGCAGCTGTTGTTTATTTCAGTTTGATGAATGCCAGGGTAGCAAACAGCATGGGAAGAAACACAAATACGAGTGTAACATCTTTACAAATACACCCAAATCATCTTGGGGAAGAGGGTATTGTGGACTGCACCCATCTTGGCTAAGCTGGAATGGATCAGAGGTCAGAGTTCAAACTTTTGCAGTTGTGGGTACGTAGGTTTCTTAAGGAATTCTTCAGGTCTGTGTTTAAAAGGTATAAGTAAAAGCTCTGTTCCTCTCCTACTGAGGAAATCATTCCTCAGATTATCATAATTCAAGACCAGTAAGCATTTCTTGATGCTCAGTATATGTTTTTGCTTCTCAGTCACTCTCTGGATTCTGATGTTCCTTGAGAGTCCTGCTGAAAAATGCCTTTCCTTCACCGGTGGTCTTCTTCAGATATTAGTAGGCTGTTATTATGTCCCCCATTAATCATTTCTTAGCCAAGCAATTTATATTTTTAACTCTTCTAATGTCTCCTCATAAATCAATCCTCTTAGTCTTTGGATCATGTTTGGTGCTCTTCTCTGAACTCTGAAATTTGTCAATATCCAGAAATGTTTATAATGTTCCAGATGGAGCTGTACCAGCAGCATGCAGAAAGTGGTATTTGTTCCTTTCTCAGTGATGTGACGCTATTTACCCTGTCCAATATTGTACTGGCCTTTTCATGCCATAGCCCATTACCAATTCATGTCATTCAGCATGAGCTATCTCCCTACATCTCTTTCATCATTATTGCATCTGAGATTTCTCCTTCCTGTTATTCCTTCTCAGGCGTTTTCCCAGGCTGCCTTATTTTCCAACTTGAGTCTCCTTTAATTATTTTGTTTCCATGGTTCTATCTTCTCTAGGAAATTCTCTATTATTTTCTTTGTGCACTTTCTTGCTGTCTTTCATACTTGCATCTGTGAGTTTCATCAAAGTGCTGTGCACTCTCTTTTCCAGATCATTAATAAAGAAGTCCAACAGACTGTTCCTAGCAGTCATCCACATGGCAGCCAGGAGACAGTTCCCACCACCTTGCTACATTGCAGCTTAGTTCCTGTAATTTCATTACCTCAGCAACTTGAAAGCCACATGGAAATGCCTGAGCCAATGTGAATTACTTTTTCAGCTAAGATCCTGTGAGATACAACATTTTGCCTCTATTAAAGCTCATCTGCACTTGGATAGTCCCCTATCCTTGCTCAAGGCCCTGCACCCAAGGCTCACTGAAGACAGAGTGACCATTAGGAACAGAAACTGGATTTACGAGAGAGTCTGTCTGCAGTACCCTTGCTGTTATTTAAGGTGGTAATGTTAATATTTCCCTCTGCTCTAATTTTTCAGTTATTTGGCTTGTGCACAGTGAACATAAAGGAGTTTAGCTAATTCTTCTAAGTCCTGTAGAATGCATGTTGTGTAGGTTTTTTTATTTGTTCACATTTCCCTGATGTGTTTCCCTATATGTCCTGTATCAGTTGTTGCAGTTTCTTTCACAGGATCCTCATGCCACTCTCCCTCAGTGCTCCCAGCATTTCTTCCTTTTTTTTCCCACTGAGGAAATACTTGAAAAGGAACTTCATGTCAGAGCCATTTCTGAATCTTTCATTTATTCTTCTCATGTGTGAAAGGATCTGTTCTCACTAGCATTTCTTTTCTTCAAAGAATACTTATTAAAGCCTTTGAAAGAGCCAAGGTCAATCTCCTTGAACTCTTTGCTTAACAAGAATTTTTGCAATATGTTTTTTTCAACTGGTTTGGGAGCAGTGTCTTTTGGGTTTGGGATTGGGTTTAAGGTGTGTTTATATTTGACTTGCAGTTCTTGATTGACCAAATAGTCAGAAGAGAATAATTTGTCTTTTCATTTAGCTCCACTATTTTTGTGAGGAAAATGAAATCCTTCTTGTGACAAACTTTAGCTCCGTAACTTGATACCAGTCTTATTTTTATGAAGCACTGGTGAACTTACACTGTTTGAAATTAGCATAACTGACCTGGATTTCTTATGCTAGACCCTGAAAGTGGATTAGAGTATATCTAGTTTTTCTTCATTTCATCATTTCCATGTATAATTACAGTTAGTGATCTCCAGAATAAGATGAAATTGAGTGATTTTGCACTCTTTAAATTACACAGCTAAAAAAATCATTAGAAACATAGCCTTGGATGACAGTAACTTCTTCAAATAATTGATGAGAGAAGGAGTAGAACATGATAGCTATCAGAAATGAGCCTTGGCTCTCAACACAAAAAGGAAGTAAGAAACATAGTGAAAGCCAAATTTATGTCTCATATTGCCTCTGTGACACTTCTTTCAGTTTGAAAGATTTTGGTAAGTGATAAGTAATCAGCATAAATGTCTTACGGAACAGACACGCATTACTATCTCTCCTGTTAAAGGTGGGAAAGCAAAGGGATGGCTGTGAGGCAAATTGACCATGTGGCATGAACCAGACTTACAGTGAGGTAAAAAAAAAATATCTTTCTTATTCTGTTTACCCAACATTCTTTGCCTCTTAGTGTGGTATATTTAAAAAAGTAACAGCACACAAAAGCACTAGGAAATAATGTTGCAGGAGATTTCTCCTGTTGTTAGGAGAAAGGCACAAGACTGATCTAATGATTCACATTTCTAATACTTAACATTCTGAGTTATATTCCTGGATAGACAAATTTTTTTGAGATGCTGTCTGGTTCTATCAACATCTAAGCTTAAGTTGTTAGGGATATTCTTAGAGTGACTAATTTGATTACAGGTAGGGCTCACTCTTTCAGAAGTTCCTTGGAATGTGCTACAATGATTGCCTGTAGTCCTTCGGATGTGGTAGCAGTGCACTGTAGCCAGGTTAATTGAAAGAACCATTGTTTTCCCCCACTGCATTTTGTCCTTTTTCCATACTGCTGGATGCAGCTGAAGTTCAATACTGTCTATGCAACGTCTGCTATTGATTTCAATGTGCTATGAATCCATTGTGCTTAGGCAGATTGGACTCAGAGCAACATGTTTTTTCTGCATGTGTCATGTGATGTTCTTCTACAACCTTGTGTCTTAAATGTGAATCTTATCAAAGAAATTGATAAAAATTGTGAAAAGCACCGCACTTAGCAGGTCAGGTCTCTGGCTTTCATTTGATTCCTTTTAAACAGAGGAATGTCTAATTTTATATGGAATGCAGTAAATATCAATGTTGAGTTAGAAATAGAATTTTAAAAAGTATTCTTGGCTTACTCAGATGAGAAGGAAAGAGATGTCAATTAGTAGTAGTTAAGAGCCTACATATAATGAATGGCTAATTTCAGTCATGTTAGAAAATAGGTGACTTCCTTATAAAACTTCATCATAGTTGGCACTCCTGTTATTGAAAAGAAACAAATGAATGGTTTGGCATGAAGCCTATGCTACATTTTACCTTTAATGGAGATGTCTTCAGATCTAAGTTTTAGGCAGACTCGTGAGTTATATTGCAGCAAACTTCCATTTTCATTGCTTGTTATGAATGTGAGTTTTATGGAAAACAGGACTCTCAAGCCAACAGCTTTGTGCTCTTATAAAAATTTAAAGTTTTTTTTTTTTTAACCTAGGTCTAGCACAGTATTATTTCCTCAGAGTTTGCAAGCTTGAGAAATGAAAGCACCTGAAGAACAGCCTGCATTTAGGTGACTAACAGCAAATGTGTGTGGTCTGAAGATGGAGCAGGCAACATTTAGGTGTTGGCTGTTTTGCTGGCTGCCTTCGCTCAGAATAGGTGTCGTGGGGGGCTCCTCCGCCTTTCCTCTGCACTGCTGCTCAGGAGATGCCATTGGTGTGTACACAGCCGTAAAGGTTTAATGCCTCCCAGTTGTGGACTGCTTGAACCTCATGGCTAGTTGGTGCCAGCAGCAATATTTCAACCTCGTTCTCTGCTGGGTCAGGGTTGGTGGTGGCTGTGGGCACTGGGAGCAGCTGGGGGCAGAGCGAGGGGGTCCTGCCTGGCCCCAGCCCAGCGGCACAGCTCTCATGGAGGTGCGCCAAGCTGATTTTGTAGGTCTGCAGTGGCTCTTCTCTTCTAGTCTTCATACAGTTGAATATGAGTTATCTGAATTTATTGTTAGAAAAACCCCTCTGTTACTTGAAACATGTTCTTCATGCTTTCTGATGTTTTTTTCATTATACTGGAGAGGAATGCAGTTATATTAACATTTGATTATCTCTGGTGGTTTGCCTCTGCTGTTGCATTTCTGTAGCCGATGTTTTCCTTTTTTGGGCTGAAATGCTTTTCCCCTCGTTGTGCGGCCCCTGTCCCTTGCTGTGTGCACAGTAACCCCTGGCAACACCCGGGACCTCGGCACAAACACGATGGATGGGGCTCCCCGTGCTCGAGCGCACGTCTCCGGCGCCCACCCGGCTGGGGACACCACGCTGGGGGCTGTGTGGCCCGACACGCTCCCTCGTGAGCTGCCAGAAGCCCTTGTCCTTGGCTGGGCTTTGTTCGTTAGCAGCAATGCAGCAAATGAAGGTGCTGTGAACCTCTTCGTGGTTTACAGCATGTGAAGTTTTCAGACTCGTCCATCATTGGGCTTATTTTGTTTCAGCAGGTTTTGCTGACATCAGTAATGACACAATGAGGTCAGCACTGAATTCTTCTGCAAATCTGTCCTCTAAGGAATTTGTTTTTCTCCAGTAAACCAGTAAATAAATAAATCTGGTACTCTATAGTGATTTAGCTTCTTGAGACGCTTCAGCTCAGCAGTGGTGTGTGACTTTCAGAGAAGACCTGGTTTTGCCTGGTTGGGTGGCTGGGTTGGCAGAGGAGCAGCGAGGTCAGGCCACCTGTCCAAATGCTTCACCAGGAGAAGGATGGATTTGGGTTGGACCCAGGCATGTCCTGGATCTGCGAATCCAATTCAGCGAGAAGCGTTATTTTGCTTTTCCCCTTATGCTTATGCATCCAGAATGCACTGAACAGCAACGCTGGTTTCAAGTAATGCTTCTGATAGTGACGCAAGGAAAAATGTGGTGATCTTAAGGAAGGTAGCGATTTCTGTTGTTGTCTATGTCTGTGCAGAGACAACTCAAATTAACAGAAACCCCTGGGAGCGTCTGAACACAAAAGTTGACCCACTGAGTATTTTGCCATCTGCTTTCTTTTGGAAGAAATATTCCAGAGAAAGTTGGGAAAAAGTCATGAGTGCTTTAGAGCTAGCATTGTGACATTATTTCCTGAAGATTTATTGCCTTTTGATGGCAGTCTTTCAGCAGAAACTCATGAGTAGTTATGTTGTGAAGGAATTAGGAACTTTTGTGGCTTGTCATTAATTTACAAATCAGCAAAAGTATATCTCTCTGAGGTGACATGTGATCTTGAGTAATTTACATTATATGACACGGCAACTTTCTCCTGTGTGCAAATTGCCCTCCAGGAACGTGACAAAATGGCAGTCACTCACATTTAAGTGTTGACTTATAACACAAAATTTAGAGCCAACTCAAAAGTTTTTTGGACTTGTGAGTGGTCCCATTAGAAAAGAAGAGATCCAAAAACTGAATTTGAATCAAACTGGAGTATCGTCTGTAATTTCAATTTGTTTGCTCGTCTTTCAGTACAACTTACATTTTGAAAGGCGTTTTTGTGTTTGGTATTTCTTTGTTTAGAAACACCCTTTTGCATATTTAAATGCTTCCTTATGTCTGTACACATTTAATTTTTGTTACATTTTTTATCTTATTTTATTTTCCTTCAGGATCTGAACAATATGTTAAATATGCATATTTGTGCTGTTTCTCTCTACCCTTATTGCCTAATTAGGAGAATGTTTTCCTATTTGTGCCTGGTAATAGAAGATTTCTAAAACAATTCCACAGATCTAGACTTATTGTTACATTCTCTTTTGGAAGGAGTTATTCTCCTGATGAAAATACAACCATTGTATCAATTTAATATTCAGTCTAACTCCCTGAATCCTATGTTTATGGCAAAGGATCAAGTCAATAAGGCTTTATGACTTTGTCACAGTAGAGTCCTTTCCTCATTCAAGGAATAAATCCCAGGCCACACAGAAACCCATTATGTATTCTTGATATGTAAATCATTCCAGAATAAAATTTAATAACAGTAATGAAACTAAATCAACGTGACAAATTTCAAATAATGCAGTGGAACATTTTTTTTATCCTCCAGCTGTTAAGACTAACTGAAATGGCAGAATCATGATGTGCAGAGTCCTGCAGAAAAATGCTATGGATTTTGCTGCTGCTTCTGCAACAAGAAACAACCTTAATCAAGAAAACATCTGCTGAGTTCCTGTTACAATCACTGGCAGCTGAAACCAGTGCACAGTAAATTACTCTCCCCGTTCCATCAGCTCTGTTCTTTATTCCTCTGATACAGCGTGCAGTGCACCACCAGTAGTTGTAGATTTGTGCTGCATATATGCTTGCTGCTATAAATAAAGAGGTAAAAAACAACAGGGAAAAGTCCACATGCATAAGGTTTCTGTTTCCTACCCCTTGCATATGTTTAAAAGGAGATAAAAACTAGATTTAAGGGGGATTTAAATTCATTTTAATTGCCAAGATAACCTGCCTCAGATTCTATGGCAAGGAAAATCATCTGCGTAGTAAATAAATAAGTGTTTTCAGCCACATTTTTGATTGATTCAAATCAGTGCATAGTTTGGACCTCGCCTAGTTTTTGGTAAGTCCCTTGCCTATTGTTGGCAGTTTTTTGAAAGCTGTAGATCTCCATCGGTGTATGCTACTGGAGAGTGAGCTAACAAAGGTTGTGATAACTAACAAATCATGCTCCCAGAGCTGTGGAGGTTGCTGACATGATGGATGGTGCTGCAATGTCAGGTAGGGCCCTGCTTAGCCTCCCTTCAGTGGCTCATGAGACTTCGGAAGGCCTTGTGCATTGGTTGCATGTCAGGACTTCCTATAAAGTCAAGTCAATCCCAGTATGAAAGGCCCAAGAAAAAGAGCCAATTAAACCACAGCTTTCCCCTGTGTGATCAGATAGCTGCTTCACATCAGAGCTGGCTGCTGTTGCAGAGGGTTACTACACATGGCTGGGTTTGCTCCACCTGTGGAAACCATGGGAGTGTGGAGAAACCAGATCCTCTGAAAATAAAGCAGTCATGGTATAGGTAATGGTCTAATAAGTAAATAAATAAATATATAAGGGCATTGTGGTGGGGACTCCATCCACATGTCCACCCTATGCCCATCACTCTGGCAGCTCTTGGTCCTCTGGAGGAGGACTGGAGGAGGCAAGAGCTGCCTGGGACTGGATGGCTTAGGCACATGGTGCTGGTGCATCTGCAGCCGTAGGAAAAGGACACATGGCTTACGTGCTCTTAGAAGGGTGACAAAAGTCTGTTCCTTCCTTGAGGGGAAGTGGGGAAGGTGGGCCTGCCTCAGGGAGAGTTCTTCATGTGGACCAGACTGTTCCCCTCATGCATTTACCCTTCCTGTTTATGCATTACTCCCATTGGCACGACAGTTAAAAACAACTCAGATCCTGGCAGTGTTTTTAATATCTATGTCCTGCAACTGTAAAGGGATATTCCCTACTTATATGATTCAGTATTTTTTAATTACTTGATGTACTTTCGCCTCTGTGGAGCCTTCAGCTTGTTGTGCTTGCAGAGCTATTTATATTCTGTCTTGCCTTGGGACTACTTTCAGAACAGTTGGTGTTCAACCTTTCTGAAGAAAAGTCTTTAAGCTCTGGAAGCAGGCAATAAAAAACTAGAAGGCACACAACACAACAAATAATACTAGTTGCACCAAATCCTATTAATTATTTTTAGATGTCCTTCAGCTCAATTACAGAGGAAACTATTGGCCTCTTGGCTTAGAATAAAAACAGGGAAGCTGCATGATGGGCTGTTGTAAGCCTTCCCCTGTGCTCTGATGGGAATGGAGAACAGGCTTGTGTTCACTGCCCTCACTGTGTACATAAGGTCAATGTATCAGAAAATAGTCTGTCGAGCTGCTAGTTTCAAGAGCTTTCATGCCCTGATTATGAGTTTTATTTTATTGTTTATTTTTCTTTTAATATTGACATTCATCTCATTGCATTACGCACACAACACTTTTTTTTTTTTTTTTTTAAATATATAAAGGAAGAATAAAAATACTCCTGAACTGTACCCACTTCACAGAAATGTTAGGCAGTGGACCCAAATGTGACCCAAATGATAGGATGGGAATCTGCTCCCTCTGGGATTTCACAAGGGGATCGGGAGTCACGTGTAATCACAATGGTATGTTTTCTCATAAAACTAGTGAGTCATTGCAACCAAAATGATTTCAAGGAAGGGTCATAGTTTCAAAATTGTTTGATTTAGAAAGTAGTGGGAAAATTTTTTAATTTTTGAAGGACTTGTGTCAGCATTTCCTTAATAGAAACCAAAAATTGTTTGAAGTTACATTTTCCTTTGAAACTCAGGCTAACTCAATACAAGGTTAAGTGTTCAAAAAGGAAATATTAATATTTTGAAATAAGGACATGTTTGATTCCCTGTCACATTTTATTTTTAATTTTGTGAATTTTGATATCTTGTATTTTTTTAACACAAGGAAGCTTTTCTTGACTTGTTCATGGTTATACAGAATCTGAAACAAATTAATTTGGAGTAAACATTCAAAATGTTATTAACCTGACTGTACTTTGAGTGAGGTCGCCTATGACTGACCACAAAGTAACAGACATTTGTTATTCATGTTGTCTGCCTCTTTCCTGGGTTGGTTCTGAGATAGCCCATGTCTGATGCATGCATGTTACCCATCCCTGAATGACATTTTGGAAAAAAATTAATTCTCATTGTATCTTCTTGGAGAATTATGAACATCCTGGACTTGTTACATCATCTCTTGGTTAGCAGAGGCTGAGAAGATGCTGTCCAGCTCACTTGCTTTCACTAGATAAGCATCTATTTTGGGAGATGAAACAGGCAGTAGCTGGTGTAATGTATATCAGGTAGTAGGTAGTCTAAGAAAAGGTTGGGTTTAACTTTCTTGAAACACATATAAATCTTAAAAAATATGTTTAAAATGAGAAAAAAATTGCACCTGTTGTGTGTCAGTGTTCTCACAGCCTAACCTGGCAATTTAAAAAATTCTACTTCCTTGCTTGCTGGTAACTGGTATTCACTCAAACGTGTATTGCAGTGCTAGTATAATGCAAAATAAGCTGTGTGCAGGTACAGTGACCTCACTGGTAACTGGTGTTCTGGCAGAAGTGTAACATGCTCTCGTAAGCTGGGCAGTATCAAATTTCACTGTATATTTTGCAATCCTTTTTATAGCCCATTGCTTTGGTTTTACTAATCTTATTTCAATTTCCATGCCATAAATCCACAGGAAGGTGGGGCTGTGTTTTCAGGAGGTAGTCTGGGAGCTTTCCCATGCAACAGGAACCACCAAACCTCTGACCCAGTCACAGCATACTTGTGGTGGGGGCTGTCTGTGACTGTGGTTTGTGACCAGGACAAAACTCGCCCCAAGTCCCGCAGACAACTTAAACTGTAGGGTATTAAATTCCATTTTGGACAAGCCTCATTTAAATTTTGATTTCCAAAGATGTAGGATGACAAAATTGTGCCGGGTGCAACAGGGCATGACATCCCTGCCTGATAGTCCATCTCAAGGAGCATGCCCAGAAGTAAATGGACGTAAGCATTCCTCTAGCTATGAGCTATGAGGCCAGCAAAGACAGGCATTGATTCCTGGACTCATCCATCCCTGTTCTATAGAATGTCTAGGTTTGAGTTTAACTCACTGAATAACAAGGCGTGTTTTATAATTTGCAGTTAAAGTTGTGACAGCTAGAACTTTCAGTTATTTACCTTTTATATAACAGTGAGGCCACGTGAATAATAAAGGTTAGGAAAATCCTCAGTATAGGAATTATTAGCTCTAGCTATAGGAATTATTATGTTCTATCAATTTCCCCACAAGTATAAGGTAAGAATCACCCTCTTGTGACAGCTATGACTAAGAGGACTGATTTCTTGCAACCTCTGAGCTGCTTTGCAGGTATCATAGCAAACCAGAATAATTTAGCAGGCTCTGGTAATATTCAGCCTTTTCTTCAACGACCTTCTCTAGAGAAAATCAGGATTTCTGACTACACGTTTTCATGTTTGAAAAATCCAGACTAATAGATTTTAAAATCCCCAAATGTTGTTATTTCTATAATATTCATTAAAGAATGGCTTGAGGTTTTTTGATAATTATACTGTTATTAATCTTTGAACTTTTATGTGGCTTTATTGTTCTCTAACCAACTGAGCTTATAATTCTATTGCTATATTTGTGGTTGGCCAGGCATGACACATTTTACCACACTAACTTAATTTTTTTTCATTCTGTTATTAATGGTCTAGTGAATTTTTTTTTTTTTTTTAATAGCAGGGATCCTATAACATCTCGTAGTTGACTCTTAAAAGTACAGAGGAGAATTAGTATGTGGTGGTAAAGTTCCAGCCTCTTGCAAAAACAGGAATATGAAATATTGAAGGAAAACTGGTGTTCCTTACTGACAGCCTTCTAAAACAAGTTAAATAATTGTTAAAAGCATAAAGGAAATTGAATAAATTTGTGGTTGGCATTTAAATACACTTGCCTAAGGAATGACTATATGCATTTAATGTAATTATATTAATTATAACTAATGTTTTTATTATTGCCATGATGACAGTACTCATTGTGAAGTGGGCTGAAGTTCTCAAGAACTTTCTTTGGTGATTTTCACTTTAGAGAATACTGGAGCTAGTGTAGCAGTCAAATTTGCAGCAGTGACAATGCAGCAGGACATTTTCAACGTCAGTGTAAATGCCTGTATCTCTGATAACCTGTTTTTAGGTGCTCATAAAATTGCAGGGTTCTGCAGTCACACAGAACCCCCTAGAGGCTGCTGAACAAATTATCACGGGTGGTGGTGGGTGCTTAAAAAATCAGTTGCTTCCAATTGTCGTAAGAATTTAACATCCTGTTTTTGTCTTTCTACAGCCTCGGTTCTCTCAGTAGTTCCAAAGCTGCATTCCTGCATGTTTTTAACAGGATGCAACTGCCATTTCCTTATTTTGTATGGCTATTTTTATTAGATTACAATTACTTTACGTTATGATTGATTGAAGGCTAAAACTCAGCTATTCATTTGATGTTCATATCATCAAAAATATTTCTTTGAAGTTGGAATTCTTCTAAAAAAAATATTTCCCCTCAATTTTGAACACAGTTTGCTAAATTAATGAACAGCCATTGTAGTAGAGAAGAGTGCTGTGTTCTGTTTATGCACAATCTGTATTGCTTTGCACGAATTGAGCTCATGTTAGAAAGGGATGAAATCGCTTGAAATCGTGTAAAAAAATTTGCTTTGTTAAAAAGACATGCTTGCTTTAAAGACTACATAATGCATTGTATGCACACCTCATTTATTACTCCATGCTTTTCTGCTGCTGTAAAACTGCTGTCAAAACAGATCATGCTAGCAAAATTTTCTCAGTTTCTTGGTAAAGTCAAATGAAATTAAATATAAAGTTTGTGATACATTAAATCAGAAATATAAATATATTCTTTACAGCCAGCTGTTATGTCTAAATGTGCACATTTTAAAATGGAAACATTTATCCAACATGCTGATTAGCAATTTCAGTTCTGAAAAGCCTGATTACATTTAAGATGCAAAAGATTAAAATGACTAAACAGATAATGTTAATAGTTCATCTTCCTTGATGGGTTTATATGTTTAAAATCACAAAAGTTACACTAGAACTTCTTGTGTAGTAAACTCACCAGAAATAGCATGGTTGTAATGTCTCTCACTGCAAGTTGTAATATCTAATGGCCACTGTTTGAAGGAAAGCTTCTGGCTGAGAATGCCTGTCTGTGTTTCTTTTATGATATTTACACACACACACACACACACACACACATACACTTCTAATTTAAGCTACAAAACTACATAATAGATGGTTGTACTAAAAATGCCTGAAAAGAATAATGAACAGTTATCTTAATTACTAGTAGAACTCTAACTCCTGTAGAAGTTCATATTTGCTGTTAATAATTCATTTTTCAACTATTCTTCTGCTCTGTGAATACAATTAATTAAAAGAAAAAAAAAAGTCTGGGTTTACATTGTGTCTAATCCAATCCTGGTTACAGCTTAATTCTCCCATTTTGTTTTCTATTTCTTATACATTTGAACATGCAAATGCAGAGGTAAAAATATTGTTAGCCTTTTTTTGTACATTGACCATCAGTGGTTCAAAAGTTCATGCAATACCCTGTGTCCTAAGAATATTTATCTAAATCTAAAATAATATGGAACTGTCAAATAGGATCCTACATGGTAACAAATGATGGAATGCAGGGGAACTCTTAGATTTAGCCTTTTCTTTTTTGTCCAACAAGCTAATGCAATAAGACCAATAATAAAAGGTTGTATAGTAGGCCAGAAGTCTGTGACAGATAAAAAAGAAATGTTGGAAACCGATGAAGCTTTTGCACAATTAGATTTTTTGAGGCAGTGCTGTAAGGATTTTCCAGGGCCTGTTCAGTTCTGATTGATGGTAAAATCATAACTACATCATATTAGCCGTAGAGTTCACTGACAGGTTACTGCAGATTAATATTGCTACTGCTGCTCACTTACCATCAAACTGGTGGAAATATGAATTGAGCTGCTCCTACAACAAACCCTGCATATTAAGAGGTAGGGTGTTTTACTGAACCATCTCCCTTCTGTCGTTAGGGAAGGGGATGCAAATAACATTTATCTCCCAGGTATGCAGATATATAGTAACATACTAATTAGTTTTTCCAGGGGACTGTGATGATGCTGACCACTTAGCAATCATACACACTTAGTGTTGCTTTGAGGTTTAGTTTATGATTAAAATGATAGTTGCAAATGATAATGAATGGTATTTTTCAGTGATTGAAATATTTAATCTCAAGTAAAAAGCAATAGCATGTAGTAGATACACGCTTGTTGTGGAAGATGAAATAAGAGGTATTTTTAGGGCCCAGGCTGAGGGAGATGCTGCACCCATTCAGTCCTGGCTGAAGACACTGGGCTGGGGTGAACTGGACATCAGCCCAAGGTGCCTGGCTCTGGTTGTGATGTGAAGCCCAGGACTATGCATCCCCAATTGCCATGGTAGAGGCAATATTCTGTGGGTTGGAAGCCGTGAAGAGCCCTCTGGTTTTTGTTTCTTTCTCGGTTGATATTGGGACTTTATTCTGCAGGATCTCCTCTCACCTGGCACCTCTGACAACCTCCAATACCAACTGATATTTACTCTCTGCCCCACAGGCCTTGAGAGATGAACTCTTTTTCTTTGGAGGAAAACCCAACTCTGGCCATTTCCCCTGCACACCCTGTAGGTATTTTCTTCCCTTTCCCACTGCCAATGATTGTGACAAGTACTGTTTCCCACCATTTCTAAATGTGACAAAAGCATACTGACATCCCATGGCAGGCACCTCTCACCTGCTCCTATCCCAACTGCTCTACATATTTCATAAAAATCTGTTAAACCCTTCTGTTTCTTTCCTCACAGGCCAACACCGTATCAGAATGCCTTTGGCTAGTGAAAAAGATGCATTTCCATAACAAAAAGTTTAAGAAGTCCACTTGGTTCTGCAAAAGGGCAGCTAGAGCAAAGTTACTGCTGGTGGGTAGTTGAAGAGGAAGCAAGGTCCCTACTGCTGAAGCTGGCAACCATGGAAAACATTGAGCACCAGTTGCCCAAAGCAGCATTTACTTCTGCCCTCTGCTTTGAGCTTTGAACTGCGCTTCTCCCCGATCACTTTAATGAGCTCCTCTGCCTCGGTTTTACCATCTGCAAAGTGAGAATAATCCTGCCAGGAACATGGCGAGAAGCCATTCGTTAGTGCTTTCTGGGACTCGGAACAGGAAATGTACCACCTAAGTGCACAGGTTTACAAAAACAGTTCCCCAAGTGTAATGTAATAGCATTTGTGATTTTAAAAATGTCGGCATGAATCTTAACCGCAAATCTCAGCTGAGTTAAATGTATTTTTTGTCAAGGAGACATTGTTTTTTTTATGATAGCTACCCTGTGATTCATGAGTCAACATGCTATACAAATACCAGAAGGCATAAGTGAATTATAGACATTTCTCAGGAGTGGCACAGCAGTTCTCCATTACCCAATTCAGTTAAAATATCCTATTTATCATACTTTTTTTTTTTTTTTCCTAATGGATGAATCCTGCAGTTTTTAGTTAAGTGAAAAATCTATGTGAGGGAACATGCTCTTTGGCTGGAAATGAGTTTGGATAAGAATTGCAGCTTATGTTATAAAAACAATTTA
This sequence comes from Pachycephala philippinensis, assembly GCA_013397055.1. Classification (NCBI taxonomy): domain Eukaryota; kingdom Metazoa; phylum Chordata; class Aves; order Passeriformes; genus Pachycephala; species Pachycephala philippinensis. The sequence continues at coordinate 27,068 of VWZT01009419.1, read as the reverse complement.
AGAAAATGATATATAATAGTCTCACTGTAAATTATATATCTTCAGTGGCATTTAATAGCCTTTCATTTTTATCAGTTGCACATTCATTTTATAAGACACCTAGATTCTTGTATCTATGTGTTTTTGGATATTATTTCCCCTTGACACATATAACATTTAAATTAAAGTGTACCAGTCTTTTAGAAAAGTTTTGAATGTGTTTGTCTGAGGATATAGGAGGTTGGCGGATTTGTGGTGAAGCACTGTTCATTGAAAAATACCTATCTGTCAATATGAAAAATGCTTTGTGGATATGCAAAATTTTTCAGTGAAAAAAGCCAGGTTCAGAACAGAATTCCTACTTCAGTCTGAAAAGAAGCCAATGTAAGACCAGGAGCTGGCATATCTACCTGTCACATGTGGAAGACCCAGGTTCAAGTGTCTCCAGGAATTTGAACCTGGGCTTTCTGCATTCAGGTGGGTGCCCTGGCAATGGGACAGGGTTAGACCATGTGTCGATGGGTTTTAAAAAAAGTCAGACTATTTTGCTTTTCCTTCCAGGGCAACATGAGGATTCTTTGGGGACTTTGAAATTTTCCAGGACAAATAAAGCTGTTTCTTTGACATCACTTCTCTGCAGTCCATGTTTTTGAAAATTTTTAGGAGAATGCATAAGCATAGAGTCTCTTACAAGTTAAATGCATCACAAGGGCAAATTTATCCATGACATAAACTTGTTGACTTCCAAGTTGGTCTTATTACCAGCAGGATTGAATTTAGCCAGTAGACAGTATTTATGCAATAAAGAGCAACATATTTAGTAAGAAGAGGATCAAATGTTCCTGTGGGGACAGGGGGGAGGAGGACATATGGGGGTGAGCTGTAGAGAAGCAAGGGGAAGGCAGAAAGGAAAAGGTCATAGCGTGAAAGGGTGCTGTGAATTCCAAAAGTGTCTAATTAGGTTTCTGGCTGTGGAATTTGCCTTTGCCCCAAGCCAAGAAGCCCAGCTGTTTTACAACAGGGCTTTTGCCTCCTAGCAATGACTGCAGACAATGTGTGACCTAAACTGCAAGTGTATTTATAAGGACAACTTCCTTCACTCTTCTCAGCAGATTTCATAAAATATGTTCAAATGTTATTTAGAAGGTCACATAACTGTTTCAGTTTTTTATGCACTTTTCTTGCTTTTGTTGGGCATCTAAATACAATTTGGAAAAGTCCTAAAAAGAGGGGAATGACTTTAATGAAAGGCACTCTTCTGAACTTGTAGTCTATTGCATTATTTTTAAAAAGTGTCAGTCTTCAAAATTAAATGTTTGATGGAATATTAAATTTGATGAATCATTGCCAGTTTCCATGTTTGTAGCTTTTATATACCACATTAAAGCATTCATTAATGTCACACAACACTGCTTTGATTGAGTCCTAAAAGGTTAATGACTTGATACAGGCTGGTATTCTGAGCTTTACTGTTTGCAGGCGGTTTGTGGTGAATGCGAAGTGCTCTGAAATTCTAACAAAGAGAAATCTTTCATTTTTCTCTGTTTCAAGTCCAGAAAGTGTTCTTAACTGATCTAGATGTGCTAGACAAACCAGACTTACCACCATTAAATGACAATAATTTTGTCTTGTTTTGTTTTGTTTTGTTGTTTTTTTTTTCCTTACAGAACTTACTCAAATTTAACAGTAAAAAGCTTCATATTCATACGACTCCTCAGAGGAAGGTGGAGTAAGATACATACAAACACCACGTTTGCTGTCCATCTACTCGTATTGGCTCAAAGCTGCCTTGTCAGTAGATTTGGGAGGCTGCGGCTACATTTTCCCCATTTGGACAGTAATGAGCCAGTCCAGAATTATTCCCTACTCTTAAATATGCCAAATATTTCACAAATTATCAGAAGCTTTAAAAAAAAAAGTTATTTTAGTGTAGCTGCTGTGGACGCATCCTTGAGGTTAGGCTTTGAACAAGTCAGAGTGCAGGCTGGAGATACAACTAATATTTTGCCCAGTCCCCTCTTGGCAATGGCCAAGCTGGGTAGCCTGGTCAAGTACAGGCATTTTCATACACTTAAGAAAGCATTGTATTTATGTCACCTGAGAAATCCTTGGGTGAATGGGCAGTATGGGCAGCACAAAAAATGAAATAACATTTCCAAAGTCTGTCCTTCTAATTACACTGTGTCCTAATTTCATGAAATTTGAACTCTCCTGAGATGGAAATAAGCTTCTTGACAAAGTCATGTGTGAAGTTAATTTTGCTTTAAGATGGTATTGAGGTTCTGCTCTGAGGGGAGTTGTTAGTAAAACAAATGACTCTAACTGTTTTAGTATGGAAGACAAATCAAAGCATTTCCATGAAGTAACAGGGGTGACCAGCTGTAACTTAACCATTTCCTGAGCAAATACAAGCTGCTCTATTGGATGGGGGATAGTTCCCATGTTAGCCATTGTACAGAGAAAAATAAAAGTTCATATAAAAGAGCCCACCAAGGGTTATATGGCTGCAATTGTTTCCAAACTGAAACAACTTAGTATCTGTTTATGATTGTCAGTATCATGTTATATTGCTCTTGTAGAATCCATAAAACCTAAAAGTCTGCAGTATTGCCTCTAAACACCCAGCGGCTGCAGCCAGGAGACTTCAGAGCGTTCAATGCGTTCAAACAGAGGGAGGATAAAAAGCAAAAGTTAATAAAAAGTGGACCTTGATTTCATTTATAATTGTAATGTAATTTTGATGAGGTGCTTCATTTGAACATAGAAGAGCAAAAGGCCAAGCCCAAGCTGATGAGATTAAGACAGTTAAACTTGAATCCTTTAAATGTTTCTTTATTTTATTCAAGCATTGAAAATGAGAAGGAAGAAGCAATAAATCTGAATTCCAACTTTTTCACCACGGCTCATGTTTCCACAGTTCAGAATGGTGCCCATTAGTTTTCTGAGCCACTCAGATGTACAGCATGCTATCGTATTAGCACACTTACATGAGAATATTCATTTGCATTTTCACAGTTACTTCCTTTGCATTGTGTATGGCAACTGACACAGAAAACAAGTGGGCAAAGATGTGATCCTCCACACAACAAAACTATCCCTTGGAAGAAGCTCTAATCCCTTAGAGACAGGGATTTTGTCACTCAATGCAAATATAAACTATTATCATTTTTTCAGATAATGCCAAAGTGTTCTTGCTGACGAGATCATGTTTTTAAAAACAATGCATACTTGGACTTGAAAGCAAGCTGATGGAAAGACAGAACATTCATTTGTTGGTAAATCAGATTTATTTTCAAGCACTGTCATACTGGCTAACTACAGTGCGTTTTTATTTTCTCATTTTAGCAGTTCCAGATTTCCCTGTGTTATTTCTAGCAGTTCAAACATTTAGGTTTAAACACATTTAGTTTAGTAAGACACAGACAATCTGCCCACAAGGTATACAGATATTATGTGGGTATCTGCAGTCCACAAACCTTTCTGTAGGAACAGGACCACAATGATGATGACAACACCACCACCACCAAGAGAGACAGAGGGAAAGAGGGAAAGAAAAAAAAGAATATATCATCTGGTTAATCCTATCTTAAAGATACTTCAAAGCAAATTATGCAGAGTAGCTCTTATCAACTGCAGCTGCTTAGTAGGAATATCATGTGAGCAACACAGGTTGTAGGATAATGGATTTATGTCTAGCAGGAAGTCAAATGTGTGACGACTTCATGCAGATTTTGTTAGGAATCATGTTGCCAATATTTCTTCCCATCCTGACAATGTCGTAGAAAAACAATGAAAATTTTATATTTGAAGCCCGTATCAGATGACATGGGGAATGCAGATGAGAGGAAGCTTTATTTCAAGGGCAGATTGCATTAGGAATGATTCCTTTTAGAGTTGTCCTTGCCAGAAGCAAAGCTCTTAGCTTTCCTGATTCAAAAATAAGGGGCACATCTTCACTTGGAGTAAGTGTCACTATTCTCTAAAAGCCAACAGTGAGATGGTAATTTATGATTTGGCCCATGTACTGATGAGTCTGATAGATGAGTTTATATTGCTTGCTCATAAACAAACCCAGTTTGTTCCAGTTCTCAAATTAGGACTCTATATACTCACAGGCGCTCAGAAAATGAAAGAGAAAAATAATCATAGTTGCTGAACTTGAAAAACTCAGCACTTCCTATTTTAAACCAGTTGTTACGTCTCTCATAATAATTTCATATTTTATTATCCTTGCCTACAGGGGTCTTTTATCATGTCTGATGGTCTCAAAGGACATACTTGGTATTTCCAGAACAAAACAAAATAAAACATACACCCAGAAACCACACACATGCACACAGAGTCCCAAAGTACTGTAATGCTAAAGGCTTGATTCAAAGCCCATGGAGGTTTCTGTGTGGGATCTGGGCTGTGCTGACTGTCAGATTGGTGCTGTGACAAGCCGAACAGCAGCTGAGCTCTTGTCTTCCCCCTGGCTCCTCTAGCCAGCAGCACTTGTGGGGTAATTCAGAGATGTTCAACCTCTGTGGAGATGGTACTTTGTGTCAGCCTGAAACAGACTCATCTGGTGAAACACAGACCCCAGGGGGTAAAAATGCTGCTCAGTCCAACAGCAGGCTTTAGAAAAAGGAAGACTAAAAATGACTTGTGTGGGGAGAAAAGCCATAGAAATTTTCTTAACTAATTGTTTGTTTTTATAAGTTTATGGAAAGAGAAGAAGCGATCCAACAATGTAAATGGTAAAGTATGTGAAATGGCTAATGAATTTAAAGACTTGACAGTAGGAACTGTGCTGAATTGTTGCAACTGATTCTTACTTGTACTGCAGCAGGTTTTCTGGGAATAGTACAGGCATGAACCACTTACTCCAGAGAGGTCCCAGTTTTAATTGGGAATCTGTCCTGTTGCAGCGGGCGGATGGGGTGCACATGCGGCACGCACGCTCACAGAGCATGCACACACACGCAGCTGTGCTGCTGTGTGCCTTGGCATGCAGATAATAAATTAGCAGGTATATCCCTATGCATTTTCATTTCCTTCTGCACCGTCTCGAGCTGTGCTACATGTATTACATATGCTTAGGTCACAGAAGGGTTAGGGACATAACTACTGGATCCCAAAGGACAGGTGGAGCAAAGCCAGCATAATCTCTGCATCCAGCTCTTTATTATTATTCTCTGATCATGAAAAGCCCAGTGAACTCGGAACATGCACTTTAATCCAACAGCTGTTTGCATTTCAGAGCTAAAATCATAAATAAAATCTCAGGGAAAGACTTTTCATGCACGGTCAAAGCAGGCAGGAAACCAGAGTCCTTTTCTGTCATGGCAGCAACTCTGAAAGACCAGCTCAAGTTTTCTGTGCAGGCTGCTGGAGGCTTTAGGCTGCAGTGCTCTTCCCATGCATGGATTGCCTGCTCCCTGTCCTTTTCTTTTCTGTTTGGGCAGCTCCCAGCACAAAGAAGTTCCTATCAAAGCAGAGCACTAGAATTACATAAATGTTTAGTGCTATTAACTACAACAAGTAGCAAATATCCTCATATACTCCTGTCCCTCCTTGTGGGAGCTCTGACTATAAACTTAGGTGGTCTGAACTCAAAAGTATAGCCCTGGAATTGCACCCTATCTGTTTGCTCTTTTTGACATAAGAGCTGTATTCTCCCCCGCAGGCTGGTATCTTCCTTTTTTCTCTGTAGGAAACTCAGAGTGCTTCTGTTTTACAGATATCTTTCAGGCGTGATTAAATTCACCTCAAAGGAATGAGATTTAACTGAAAGAAGGCCAACTGGTATTTTTTAACCATGCCCAAGAATCCATGCTTCATAAATAACAACTGGTGAGCCCATCACCATGTGCAGTCAGAATGCCACCAGATGAACTTCAAGGAAAAACCGTGTCTTTCTCACACTGTGTTTAAAGGACAGAAGATATATATTTTAGAAAGCCTACCTTTTTCCTTTCCCCTCTCTGCTTCTTTTCCATGAATTCATTCTTGTAAACAGCTGTGTGAGTTTTAGCGACAAAGGCACAGGAATCTGTTATGCTGCCCTGTAACATCCCACTTACTTGTCTTTATTTTTCCACTGAGCTGTTTTTCTTTAATTTAATATATTTTCAAGGCTTTCACCTCAATCCCTGCACAATTCAGTTTCTGCATCAGATGCAGATTTTCTGTTTGAGAGAAGGAATTTCTTTTGTAAAGATTCAGTCCTGATTTAAAGACTTCAAATGATCTACCACATCCTGTGGTAGGTTGTTCAATGATTAATGGCCCATGCTAGAGAAAGTACGACAGCTTCCAACCATTGGATCTTATTGTGCCTTTTTCTGTTAGACTAAATAGCTATTTGTTATCAGAAATCTCTTCCTTATGTAGATACCTGCAGACTTAGATTAAGTCACATTTTAACTCCTTCTTGGATAACCTCAACAAATTAAGGCATGTTTTCCTGACTCTTTATTTCTTTGANTTTTTTTTTTTTTTTAGTTTCATAATGTACTTCACGAACCAACCCAATATCCCCACAAGCATTTTCACTAATGCTATTTTCAGGTATGATAGCCCCTTCTGAAATCCAGTTAAGGCTGTGTATCTTCTTGCCTTCACATCCTCCTCTGTATATTGTATTAAAAGTCTGTGTTCCTTTTTTAGCTACCATTATTCCCAAATCCCAACTGAGGCCCTGAGCTGCTCTGCAGGCTCTTCTCCTCAGCCCGCCCATGGCTTTCACTGCTGCACTCCAGGGCTGTTCTAATGCCATGCAGTTGTGGAACCCTAGATCGAGCTGCTATGAAAGCAGCCAAGCTGTGAGAAAGAGCTGCATGAGAAACACCTGGAGAAAGCCTTGTTGTGAGGCTTTTGTCCAGTGGCTTCCAAGCTGCATTTAAGGTCAGGCTTTTGCCCTTGGTTCTTGCTGAAGTTACATTGTAGATGTGTCTGTGCCCGCCTTTTACTGTGCCAAGCCCCACCTGGCCTTGCTGACCTGACTTCCTTGCATGACTCCAGAACAGCCTTGGCTCTGTGGACTTGTCTGGGATGTGTGGATTTTGGCTGACTCTGGTTATTGTTCCTGTATGGGCGGTGTGTCCCTGCCCCTGCCTTGCTGTTACCATCAGCTGTGAGAGGAACAAGGCCTGTGAGGCCTCAACAGAGCATGGTGACTTTCACTTCCCAGTTACTCAATATCATCTCTTTGTTTGCTTTAGTCCATTCAATGGGACTATGTAGCTTTGCTGGGGTTTTAAACTTTATCACCAGAACTTCCTATTTCATCAAAAAAACTAAGACCACGCTTGTCTGACAAGACTTAGCTTCCCTGAAAATGTGCCAAGATGAATGTTCTGCTGCCGTCATTTAATTATGTACTGATTGTCTCCAATGTTAAGCTTCCAAGACTGGGACGATGCCTCTTTTCATCTTAGGTTGAATGTCTATTAGTCATCATGTTTACCATTTTAAAACATTAGCATGACTTTAGCTTCTTTTATAGTCCTCTCAGACTCTTCCAGCTTTTAAAAAAAGCCAGTGTATGTGGATCAGAGTGTTCCCTGGCAAGATGCTTTCATATCCGAGTAGAAGTTGGCCAGTACCATTTATTTGCTGCTGGGTAATATTTCTCTACTGGCTGATGGAACAAGAAGAGGCTCCACAGTCACTTCAGGATCTACGAGCACTCCCAGACACAGAAGTGCTGGCACAAGTATGAAGTAAATGCAATCATCAGAAGGACTTCAAAAAGAGTTAAAATATTTGCAGAAAGATTAAAAGATCGGATTTTCCATTATTCTTCTGTGCAACGGAGAGAGAAGAGTAGCCCTGGCTGTAAGTCCTCCCTGTATTATTATATTAAATACTGCCTGCCCTGACCTTGTTTAATTTATGCCTTGCTTTACTATCCCAGCCCAAGCCTCATCTAGAATTACCATTGAGTCCATAGTCCTCGGACCCCTCCAGGGAGAAGCTGGAAGCTTCAGCCCAGCTCTGGTCCAGGTGGGAGCTCCCAGCTGTGAGGAGCTGCCTTCCCACTGCTCGGGCAGGCACAAAGCACCCTCAGTGCTCCTGACGGCTCCTGACCCTGTTATCAAAAGCACTTCAGTTCTCAGTGACAGGGCAGGAAGTGCTGCAGTTTTGGGTCGTGCAGAGATATTTTCATTCATATTCTAGTGCAAAAACCAGACAATGAACCCGACTGTTTTGTTTTGGTTTTTTGTTTGTTTTCTTTTTTACGAAAGAAAGCACAGTGAAACTAGCCCCAGAGTGAGCAATTATTGGTGAAATAATTTGTTTTAGGAGTTAAAAGATGCGAGGAAGTGATCAAAATAATCCAGATTACTCTAAAATAGAATGAGCCTGAGAAATAATTGAAGTCACCAGTAAGCCAACTTGGGAAAAATATTTTATGTTCTTTTCCTTTTACTTTGTTTTACTTGGAAAACTTTGAGTTGAAGAATATATTGAGAAATTTTATAATATGTTAGATAAAAACGTATTCATGAACCACTTGCTGTTATTAAAGTACACTGTTAAAAACTCAAGGTATCCTTTTCCAACCTGTAACCAAAATTTCACATCTCTGTAACTTCATCTCTTGAGTTTCACTCATCATTTTTCCTAAGTGGAACTTAACTATTAATTTATTAGACTGTGCCAGCAAGAAAAGCAAAGGCAAGGGGAAACAAAACACTGTTCCTAATAACTCATTTCTTAGAACAAGATCCTCCCAGCCTGCTGTAGTAAAGACACTCATATGGTAGAGGTTTGTGCTTCTAGGATACAGCACTTGCTGTATCTGGGCTCGATCAGGGTCCCGTTGCAGTCAATGGGAGTTTTGTGCTAAAATGTATCTTGTATGCTGTCACATGGGCAAATGTCCACCTCAGGCTACAGCAGAAGCAAAATCACCACATTTGTTTTCACTTCTGACCTGCTGAAAGTAGGATTATATTACTTGTATATTTCATTCTGATTCTCTTTTTTTAAAACTCTGATTTAAACAAAGATACCACTGTGGTATAATCTGATACCAAGTACTGTGCGAGAGGCTGGACAAGTTAATTACAACCGAAATTGCAGACTTCCTTTACTGTTGCCTTACTTTTAACTCAATGTTTTTCTTCATAGGCAATCAACATGTAATTTCCTTTCTTCAGCTCATACTTTTGTGTCTCACGCACACCAGCAGTGGCACTGTTCACTCTGAATTCCCAGATTTTTCTCACATTGTGCCACTTCCTTCATATTATTTAACTCCATCTTTCCCCTGCACAGATATATTACAGGGGAAAAGTGAACACAGCTTCTAATAAGTTGTCAAATGAGTGCAGCAACACTGAGCCATGCTGAGACACTAAACACTGACTGAGTCAATTTTCCACTATACAAAATGCAGTTATTAGTATTTTGCTGAGATAACTCAAGAGGCAGAAACACTCTTCCAGTGACTGGCTAAAACTGATTTTTGCTTGTGACCAGCATGAATGCTGACCTTTGGCTTCTTGACTGATCTTTGCATCTCCTAGAAAGTTCATGGAAAGGTCACAGAGCGGCACCAACTTCCTCCGTGTGTGCATGTGCCTGTGTGCCTGCATGTGCATGTGTGTGTGTGGGGACACCCTCCTGACACTGGCTTCATGGAAGGGCTGGCCTTGCCCACTGATGGCTTTGGTTTCATGTTTGTGTAAATCTGGACCCACTTAAACCAACAGCAAACCAGGCAAAGGGGCACATAATTTTTTATTTACCAAGAATCTTTGTTTGCTTCTCTTTTCACTGGCAATTGCTCCCTATTTAGCTTTAAAGTTTTGTTTCAGTTCAGATACATCCTTAGCTTAAGGAAATGGTGCTACACAGAATATATATTTTTTTTAAAAACAAAAGGACTGAAACATGACTAGAAACAACTACAAAAGAAAACGTCTAACATGGCTTTTTCTGAAATACACACATATTGAAGAGAATGAGTTCTTTCCTTAGATTGCTTTGTCATAGATGCATCAGAAAAATAAAAATGTTTTCTTGCATATCCTTTAGCTGATTCCTTTCACTGAAAAGTTCAGTACTGCTTGTCACTGCAAGAGAGCTATGAATCTCATGAAAGCTGCTTTGCTGACACCATCAGCTCTACAACATCCGCTTCCAAACCAGACCTCCGAAAGCAGCACTGTTAGATTTAAATCTCTGCTCAGAAACTGTATCTATTTCCAAACAGCAAGAATAGCTCTGAAATTGTGAAAAATGCACTCAAGTCATATTTCGAATGATTGTATGTGGGGGATATAACAATACTTTTCAAGACTGTAAGCACTGCGTATATTCATATCTTGTGCTATTTATCTTGCAGATATACAGCCCTGGAAGTTGCTGGTTGCAAGCTGGCAAGCTTGTAGCAGTGAGAAGGAAAGATCTCTCTGTTTGTCACCGGCCGTATATCACTGCAGCTGTGCCCTTTGATTACACAGAGGGCTCCTCCAGCCATTAATAATAGGAAACACTTTTTGTCTGGTGAATGCATCTCAACGCCATCCTCTAACACCTAGGCTCTGCAGTGAGGCAGGAGAGGCAAATTAAGGATGGAGCTTGTTCATTTTACATTTACACTAGATGTGTAAACAAGGATAACCTTTGTTTTCCTCAGAAGAGAAAATATGCCATTCTTTTTCCTACCACCACAGTGACTGAATTTTTACAGAAAAAATATGCACTGCCAATTACAACTTGCTGAGGAAGTGACACTAATGAATCACAATAATGCTGCCACAGCATCATGGAAAGTCCTGTGACGCCAGCCTTCCAGATTAATTGCATCACATATAATAGGCAAGCCACATCTGCTAACCAGGTGTATCAGTGTAAAAGATTTTCCCAAAAAAGCAGAGCTTAGAAGAAATCAATTTATAGGGAATGAAGTCCTAGGTATGAATACTGCATTGCCAAAATTAGATAGCTATCTGAAATTAAATAATTGATGCTAAGATTGGAAAACTCTAAACTGGTGTAAATCGTTTAGCACCAGAGCACTACAAGAGGCATTTCATGCTTGACCTGCAAAATGAATCAAAATTAATACTAAGCTCATGTGGCATGCTGTTTGTCTTACCTATTGCAGCACAGTGTACCCGAGCTGCTCCAGAGAGAGGTTTGCAGTGAGTGGAGCATGGAATCTCTCTGGGTCTAGCCTACATTGATCATCTTCCACAGCATCTTTGACGCAATAGGAGAAAGCTATAGACCATTTGTCTTAACACTGCTTTTAGCAATGTGTAAGAACCTTGCTTTAACCCATCCCAATTTTTATTTAAGATTAGGCCTTTTGAGTAGTGGAAAAACACAACAAGAAACCATGAGCCCCCTCAAAACAAACCTGCTCTTGCTAGCCATTATTTTACCTCCTTTGCTCTTCAGTTGCTACAGGTAGCCACCCCATCACTCAGGTCATGAATGGATTTGCACTGGAGGAAAGGGTTCCACAAAATGCAGCTGTTTTGGAGGTATTCCAAATGTCACACAGAAAGATATCATTCCCACCTCTGCGTTTATCCCAAACAGTGCCCTCTGTTTATATTTTGGTAGAACCCACAGTTACTTCATTGATGGTCCTGTGACTATGATATGTTCCTCTTAAATCCGTGTTGACAACTTATTTAGGTCACAGAGTCACCATTTAATTTCCTCAGGTTAGATTTATTCCCTCAACTGCAAAGAAATAAGAAAGAGCATGCTTGTTGCTGAGTCAAACACGGAGCTGAAAGTCTCCAAGGTGGAGCCTTTGGCCAACATGCTGTGCCTCTTTTTTCAGCCTTAGTTACTGGCTTCGTGATTGGAGAATTTGGAAGCTGAGGCCATTGCAGGATGCTTCCCTGCCTCAGCTGCATGCCTGCATGAGCACTGCTGCCCACCTTGCTCCGTGGGTGTCTCTCTTTACTGAGTTCAGGTGGTCAGGCAGTACGTCATTCTGGGAACCACAGAAAAGCCTTGGCAAGAGAACCCACCCTGAGTTATGTGACTGACATAACACCTAAAAAATAAAAAAATTATTTTATTTTTATATAGCGCTGTTCTTCCACAGACACATAACAGCTGGAAACTACTATCTATCCATATGAACGCCCAAATAAGAATTTGGCATTATATATGATTGGCTAAATTTCACCAAGAATACAATCAGTCAGCTTAATTTATTTTTCTAGAAATCCAAAAAGCTATACAAAGCTTTTTTTTTTTTTTTGCTATTTTTATAAACTACCGGTCCCAAATACAGTTGTTACGTTGGTCACTGAATTTAAATGATGAATTTCCTTCTTTTAAGGCTAAGAGGAAAAGATCACTAAGTTTCTTATCAGGAGATAGTGATAGACTTTCCAAAAATGCACAGCATCTTGAAAGTTTGGTTTCATATCACCATTTATATTCCTGAGAAATAGACGTCTCACATTCTGTAGCAGTGTTTTGTGACATTTGGATTTACAATGCTCAAGTTTAAGTCTCTAGCCCTTTGCAGTCTGTCAAAAACAGCTTCTCTGTCCATTTATTTTTGTCTTCTGTGCTCAGTCTGAATATCTTTTGTAAATTTATACTTGACAACCCCCGTATTTCAGCAGCTGGCTTTGTTTCACAATCTACCTTGCTTGCTCTGTTGCATTAGCTGAAACAACAAATTTAATCCATGATGTCAATAGTAAATTATAGTGGAGATATAATATATGCCTGACATCACTAAAGTCAAGGCCATGGTGAAAATATTGCAAATAGATCCAAAGGGTCTCCTCATCGTGGTAGGTGCTTGCTGCACATTTAATATTATGAGAAACAGATTAGTGCCGCACACTGCATTATGTTAGCCTTTCAGTTACAGCCTGCATAAAACTCCAGCTAATGTAAGAGTGCTCCCTCAACATGAAAAGAGGTTCCAGAGAAGTTTGCTATGTCATTATATTTCATATTTTCTAACTGATAAATAATTAAAACAAGAATTACTTTACTGAAAAGATTCATTTAGAGCGCACATTTTCCATTACTCTAACTGTTTGAAGGGGCTGGGGGAAACATTTATTGCATACCTTACCTAAACTACCTTGCCATTAAAGTATCTAAGTTACCTCAGTGAATTCTGAGCACAGAAGTGGTTGATGAATTGCTTTTTGCATAAATGCACTTTCCCTTTGCTAGAACCTAATTTTGTGTATAAACACACACACACACACACACACACACACACACACACGGAGAATAAAGCAACTACTGAACTCTCTCAAGAAGAAAATTGAAGCGTGGAATTTTCTCTGTCAATGAAGTTTTTCTAAATGTTGCTTGTCTTATAAGCATCCTTGGACTCTCTGAGGACCAGCAAAAAATGGACTCTTGACAATGGCAAAAGAACAGTTAATGAATCATTTTCTCCTGTGTGAAAGTGCTCATTGCTGTTAGTTTGTCCATTTGTTACAGCCAGAGCTTTTTTAAAGTAAAAATTAACTTTCAGCTTAAAAGTCCATTTATTGTCGAAGGGGAAAAAAAATTGTGCCAAGTGAACCATAAACAAATTCAATGTATGGCAGACTATGGAGATTTCCATTCCATCCAGCTCCATTATTTGTTTTATCTGGCATGAAGAGCATCAACAACCCAAGGACTTTCAATCTGCAATACATCCCTTTAACTTGGCTCTAAAGTATTTTCACTCCTTAACAGGAAAGGAAGGGCCAAATTTACAAAGCTGCAGCATATACCAGAGCACAGCTACGGCGCTTGGCTTTCCCCATGCCCTGGCTGGATGTACGGGATTTAATAGTTTCCTCCTCAGAAGAGTGTGTTACCTTTGGTTCCTGGTGTCCCTAATGCTGAATGGAGCAAGGCTTATGTTAGTGGCAACTTTTGGCTTCCATTTCAACTTAGTTTTAAGAATGTGAGTGACCCCCACAAGCTGCAGAAACATGCAGGGGAAAATGCTTGAATCAAGATCTTTACATACAAATCCATATTTTTGAAAATAACCACCTCTGCAGGAGCTTTGATCATCATGTGCCTTTGTCTATGTCCTTTACTCCTTCATTCGAATCCATGCCAGACTAGGGTGACCAACAGTAATTATCATTTATCTTGTCACTTGTGTTCTACATGCAATGGTTGATGGGTTTGGGTCAGTTCTTGTGGGCCAGGAGTAGACACCATCTTTTGCCCATTGTAATATCTGTTGGTCAAAGCAGTAAAGAAATGGAATGACAGATCACATGATAATCCTTTCCTGAAGTTTTCTGGCAAGCTTAAATGAGGTGGGATGACCCAATGGAATTACTGAATCTTATGCTTCTGATCTTTGGGCTGGTCCTTTTGGGAGGGCGATTTTCATTATTGATAATTTGGTGGTCGACTGCCATGAAGGTAATTACTTTAAGGATATAAGTACTAATGAAAACCACAAATCCTGTGATAGTCTCTTGTATGCAAACAAAAAGTAGAAAATAGAAAATAGAACCAGTGACTCGGTATGGGCTGCTTTAATGACTATTTAATCTCTCCCATAAAAGAAGTTTAAATAATGCTGTTACGTGCTGATGCTCTTAGCACTTGCTTTGGTGCATGATGTATGGCCAATGCCTGCTCCAAGAATCAACAAATGTGCAGTATTCCATCAGCAGTTTTCTGTTTTCTACGAAGCTTTATAATTTATTAGTTATTTATGTTTATGTACTATTGCCCTATTTTACATATTTATAATATCTTCTTTCCTCTGCCATGAAAAGCAATAAAAAGTTTAGGTATTGCAGATCAGTTTAGCTTACATAACATTTACAAAATGTTGTTTGTAAAAACAGTTTCATAGGTAGTCCTTTCTATGCTTGGGACTGCTGCTTGAACTTATATGAAAGTCTCACTGACATCAAAACAAGACTGAGGCTTTTCTAATACTCTGCTCCTTCTTTCCTTCCACTTTTCAGAAAGGGGAGAAACTCAAGCTATATGAACAGAGATGCCACTTTTTTCCCAGTAAAATTTGGGAGAAGTGTAGGACAAGGAAGAACATCAACAAAAGGCTGAAGATAAGAAGGTTTCAGTAGGAGGAAGAACTGATAGGGCAGAGTGTAGTGGAGCTCCAGAGGGTTTCTAAAAGCATATCTATTCAACAAAAATGTAGCTGATCTCACTGGCTACCCAGGAACTTATTCCTGTGCCTGCATTATGCAGCAGGGGATACTACAACTTGGACACAAATCAGTAACTTCTGGCTTGATTTCCATGACACATGGTCTTTACAGCACTTACCAACTCTGAACATTGTCAGCATCATGGCTGCAGAACACGTCCTAAATTCCTCTTTTGAAGATGTCTCCGTTACATCCAGCATCTCAGTTCTGCCTGTGCCGGTGATTTAGCACAATGATGTCACTCTGGGCTGAGTGCAAGCAAAGGCACTGGGTTAGTGTGATGCTTTTAGTTTTGGGTGCTGACTGTATGAGGTCAATACTGGAGCATCTCTATCCAGCACTGCATTTTAAAAGCACATGTGTGGGGTGATAAGAGTTTCATATTTCAGGATACAAGTTATTTGTTTGTTCCCCATGTGTTACTTCATTTTATATTTTAAGCAATGCTTCTGTCCTCTAATCACATATTATCAATGCTTTGGGGTAAATTCTACTCATTCAACTCAATGACCTACTCTACTACATGACCTCAGCAAAGGCTCAAGTTCATTAGCATCTGATGTCTCCTCGGTGGCCTGTGTGAAGTGAGTTGCCTGTTGATGCAGTTCCTAGATATTTTATTACTGTATTTTCAGATGTTTTTAGTTGCACATCTGCCTGTGCTAGTGAACATGTCCCTGAACACAATGACAGTGAAAGGATATTTTAATAAAAATGTTAATACACTGTTTCAAACACAGATCTGCTTTATCTCAAGAGGAGTTTCAAAGTTTCAAAGCCTTCTGATTAGCTGGAAAGCACATCTGAGTTCCCTTTTTCTGTCCCCACGATGTGACTCAGCTTAAGCCACACTGGTTCCTAAATCCCTGCGTAAAACAATGAAGGATGTCATGCAGATGAGAATCCCTTGTTGACTAAAGACTGCACCCACACTGACAGCTCCCTTTTCACAGCCCTCTTAACAGACATGAGAGGCAAACGGGTTCCAGCTCTGCTGAGGTGACATCACTTCATCTCAGTGACAGAGACCTGTGCTTAGTTTCCAACACCCCAAACACTCCCAGTCCCAGAAAGCACCTGTGAATCACATTTATGTCTTCCAACATATTTTCATTTACTTGCCTTTTCAGAGATTTCATTCCTGACATTTCTGAAAGCATTTCTCAGATGTAGAGAAATCCTTTTCTTCCCAAGAATATTTCCAAGGCTCTGGATTATTTAGGGTTAAGTCAGATGTAAGAATTTAAAGGTAAATTTATCTAAATTAAAAAAAAAAAAAAAAATTCAATCTTGTTAATGATCTCTAAGCTGGAGCTAACATCAACTTGTCAGTTTGCCTTTTATATTTTCTGGATGGTCAGAAGGGAGAAATCCGATCCCGAACTGAACAGTTTACAATTACCCATCTTATCCTAGCAATGAAAAAAATTACCATTATCTTATAACACCCATAATGTTCATGAATATCAGAAGCTTCTTAAGAGTCCTGATGGGCTATCAAGAGTGGTCAGGATCTGGTTGATGGGATGACAGGATTTTGTTGGTCAAATAAAATCTGATATACAAGGGTAAATTAAAAATGCAGAGCAAAATACTCACCTTTAAGGAAG
The DNA here is from genome assembly GCA_013397055.1 of Pachycephala philippinensis. Classification (NCBI taxonomy): domain Eukaryota; kingdom Metazoa; phylum Chordata; class Aves; order Passeriformes; genus Pachycephala; species Pachycephala philippinensis. Next base: position 10,342 of record VWZT01009419.1, on the reverse strand, counting down.
AAAACTAAGGCCGTCATTGCTGTGATAATGCCACTTCTACCATTTCAGCTAAACAGGAACACCTCAGTCCCTCCTGCCAAAACACCCCCATGCCACTGCACTTGCTGTGGGTTCACTCCAAAGGTGTGCTGCAGTGAGAGTAGATGCAGGAGCAGAGGATGAATTTTTGACTGGGAAAGCAGTGTGTGCAAGGATAATGCTTTCCAGAAGAACTTGTATCAGGACCCAGAATGCCAATGGCTTTTCTCTTGCCAAGCAAGCCAAGGCTCATACTTCTGGTTCCTGAACAAATGCTACAATATACACAACTGCCCCGATGACACATTGCACACTGCAGCCTTCCTCCTAGACCTTCCACTCTCTCCAAATGGCAGCCTTCCTGAATCAAAATATAAATAAATCCTTCTATAAAAGGGCAAGAAAAGGAGAGTTCTGTTTTCTGCAGAAAACCCAGCTGATTTGAAAATAAATATAGGAGAAATATTTGGCAACCAAGAGTAAATGTTATTTCTCTTCGAACTTGTAAAACTCAAAAAACCAAATAGTCTTAAAATGTGCTCTCTGTCTCTGGTCTTCCAGCACCATGCTTACTCAGAGTTCAGAACATTGACAGAAATAAATAAAAATCAGTTTATAAGGAAAAAATGGGAGAAATTTTTGTCTTGTTTGCAGGATTGTATATCTTGCTAGGGCTTGAAGAACACTGCTTTGGGTTTCTCATATAGCAGGTAACTTCTTTGGGGAAATTAAGAAGCAAATTAAAGTGCTGTTTATGGCCGCTGAATTACCCTGAAAGCATATATTAATTGTTATGAGCATGCTATTCTTACAGATTATGTGCTACTATCATAAATTATTATTTGCATCGAAGCAGCCCCTTAGGCCATATCTGAGAGAGGAAACCCAGGGTATGTCTGGAGCGTGCACCCAGCAGTGGGAGTGCCTGCTCCAGCCATCTCGGAGCCTCCTGCAGGTAAGACCCAGATGTGCTTGGATTTTCTTACCCCAGCTTCTCCCTCATCTTTCCACGGAAAGGACACTGAAGGGTATGGCTCTGACAAGAGCCCCAAGTATCCCAAAGCTGCCTCAGGGTTCCCAGGTGCCGGCTCCCAGCACGTACCATCAGCTGCCCCAACCCTGAAAAACACATTTGTGACCTGGACCCCTTGTACTGGCAACCACAAAAACCAAGAGCAGTTATCCAAGTTCCTTCATCAATGCTTTACAGCCTTATGTACTAGATGGTTCACAGATGAAGATCAGAGATCTGCCCTCAAGAGTGTACAAGAGTCCAACAGAAGGAATACATAAATTGAACTTCAGAAAAAATCTGTTATTGTTTTAAAACTATCTTAATACTTGGGAAGGTAGCAAAGCCATGTGAAGAAGTTTGGACAAAAAAACCCAGTCAAAATACTATCTCATACTATTATTTATCTAGGCAAAGTGAAGCTGAAATTACAAAATGCACAACCAAATGCTGAAAGGTTTGATCTTCCTCAGGCATAAATGGGTAGATTGTTTTCCATAGCTGGGGACTTTCTGATCAGATAATTTGTTCATGCTTATTTGTCAAAATGAGACATTTTCAAGAGAAAGTTTCAATGGCTCCTTTGTCAGGAAAAGTTTCTTAGCTTTGTTCTGCAGTTGAAAACATGGCTAAAAGAGAATAGGCAGACTTGGTACAGCCTAGCAGAAGAGTCACAGACTCAAAACACGTGAGACCTGCCTGGGAAGTGGCCAATGCACTCAAACAATTCATATAATGACCTGCAGAACCAGGGATCACATCTACCATCTGTTTATCCATTTATTTGTTCCATTTGCTTTTTTTGCTACAGTTTCTCTTTCTCCTTTCTACTAATATTTTACAAAGGGTTTTTTTTTCCACAAAGGTTCTTGCTCTCCTTCAGGTCATTCCCCTCACCTCCAAAAGCGAGGAATTGCATGTGCTCAGTGCTGGGGTGTCATGTCAGCTCCTGTGTGTTCAAACCTGTGTTTTGTGAGCTCTCTCTAGTGCAGCTCACAAAGGCAAGGTAACCCTCCAACCCTATTGAAAATTGCAGCATATCTTTGCAGCAGCTAGAAAGAGGTATTTGCCCTCCCTTCCCTGCTGAAGTTTCACTTACAGAACACTACAAAAATTCAAGACCCTACGTATAGCATGTATAAGATTTTATGAAAAAAACCCAAACAACACGAACCCTGTAAAGAGACCTTACATTTCTTTCATCTTAGCATTTGTGTCTGCTCTGCTGGCAGAGAGCTCTAATTGTCAGGGACACAATAGGCTGTGCTCTTATCTGTGATTAATAGACATGATCTTTCCAGAATGATAAATGCAGGTAGGTAAAGTCTCTGTGACTATATCTATGCTACATCATAGATTATCAAAACCCCTACAATGTGGACATGATAATAAGTATCCATAGTGTCTAAAAGTGCTGGCTAAGAGTTCCTAATGTCTAGAATTCAATTTTTATGATTTTTATGTGGCTTTGTGGAGGAAAATCCTCCACAGCATTGAAATTCAGTTTCTTAGCTGTTGATCAGCTCTCTGTTCTGGGGATTTGCCCCACATTCCTCACTGAGATTCCATTTAAGCTGGAAGAGGGATCAGTGCCCTGAGCAACAGGACAGCATGGACCTACAGAAGCATGCACCATCCCCAGTGTGGCTCTTTTGGGGACAAAAGGGCACGAATGGATCTTACTCACAGAAACCAGCAACCCTCTCTTGCCCCCTTGCCAAGGTTGCACCACAGCTACAGCCCCTCAAAGGAAGCAATGTCATGTCCTTTCTTTCTGATAGCAATGTTTCAGAAGGCTGAGGGCCTCTGACAGCTGCTGCAGAGATGAACTACCACCATTAATGTATCTCATGCCATCCAGTCATGAGGGGAAGAATGGTGGTTGCAGATGGTAACCAGCAAGATTAGAACCACCCGTTAAAGAGATTAAGAGACTGCAAATGCTGTGGTACGTGAGATGTACTGCACCACATTACTGTGCAGATGGAAACATCTGCAGCAGAGATGGGACATTCAGAAATGTGCTACAAATTTTTCAGACGCTCTTGCAGCCCAAGACTCAGGCCACACACCGTGAGCAGATGGCTCCATGATGCTTCGCATACACAGAAACACTGATCTGTTGTCATGCAACGGTGTAGATTTTTGTTGATAGCAGGTTAATGGCATTTGGCAGTAACCATTGTGGAGCTTTTTTCCCTTTTTTTGGTGTCATGGGTTATTTTTCCAAAGGAACACGGCGTGGTGCTGAAGTGTCCACTCTGGTATTTCCTCAGACCACCATGTAAGGATGGGAAAGGAGCAGCATAGCTCCTCTCTATTTCATGGGAGCCAATGACAAAGCAGGAGGTTTTGGCTTGCATACAGCTGTCTGAGGCAAGCTTTGAGATGAGGAGGTTTTTTGATACTCAGATCCTAAGAAACAGTATTTGCTGTGCATATATTGTGTAGCAGGCTAAGAATTAACCATAGTGGAGAAACTTGTCTAAAACTGTCATGAGGTTTGTATTTGCTTTTTTACCTCAAGTTTGTGATAGACTTTCAGTCAGAGAAGTAATTGGCAGAAAAGCTTTGCAGGAAAGGCTGGTCAGACTCTTAAATTACTTCCTCTTAGAAATTTGCACCTCTAAAACTACTGATAGTCTTTCTTGGAGCTGCTTAAGACAAAGGCACACTACCCAGAGCTCAGGACTGTGCTAGCTGAAAGCTCCAGCTAAACTCCAGTGAGCCGGCTTGTACTGCAGGCAGGTCTGATTTGCCCAGCTGCACCAAACCTCTGTTTTGGTGTTCCTGACAAATGACACCCTTCTGGGAAGAGCTGACAGTTTTGTTCTGTGTCCTTGCAGCCTTATAACCCACCAAAGCCTCTCTTCCACAGGGGCAACTCTGTTTTACCAAAGTACTTCACCTGGCAGACCCAAATTGGTAATTTGCAAAAACAAGAAGCAAAAGATGGTCTGACAAGGGTTGTCCCTCAGAAAAATATTTGAGTCCATGACTGGCTATGTCTACTTTGTAAGTCATGTGTCTTAAGACCTTTTATTACATCAGGCTTTATCTGTCTAATTGCTAAGTTTCCTCCAAGACTACAAGTTACTACAGATATCTACTTCCATTTCTGTGTATCATCAACTTTTAATCTTGTAATGCATACCAACAAAATATGGGGAAGCTCATCTCCTAAATACTGATGATAATGGCCAAGATGATCATTCAAAGACATTTATTAAGCACACTTATTCCCAAAAAGCACATAAGTCTTGGTATCTTGGGTGCAGAGATAGGATATATAAACAGTTTCATTAACATGAATGAAGAGTCTTCTTCTATTTTTAAGTAACAAAAGATGTAATGAGTGAGAAGAGAAATTATCAACAAATTGACAATTTGGCAGGCAGAAGTACTGTCAGAGAATCAACAGGGGGAGGAATCAAAAATATGAAAGAAATTTTGAAACAGCTGCAGGAAAATGCCCACTTAGAAGCCACATGGACATTTTTGGATGACATATGCATGGAAGACCAAGATACTTAATTTTTTATCACCTTGAGGAAATTTTAATAGGTTGGACAAGTACAGAAGACATTTCTGGAGAAGCTTTAGACTGGTCACCTGATTAAACAAAGTTAAGCACATGTTTAAGGGACTTGCTGCCTTGGGATCTTAATTATCATAGACAATATCCATGTGTGTGTTTGCTTTAACATTGTCTCCTGCTGGAGAACAGCTGGCTGCAAATGGGCTGGCAAGGTAAACAGAAACAGGCCTGCAATGCCCAGCAACTCAGACAAGTCTCATCACCAGCACAAATAGGTTGCCAACCTGACAAGCATGAAATGTCTTGGAAGGATCCACATTTCATTGCTCTTGTGCCTTGTGGACTGTGTCACAGGCAAGCACCACGGTATTCAGGGCACAGTGACACAGTATTGTTGCATGTCAAATATTGAGGAAAGAACACAGATCCTTAGCAATTCATTTCTCTTCTGAAATATGTAGGTTAATTTGGTGTCTGGGAATAAACCCGTGTTCTGTTCATCTACAGTGCAGTGCTGGCAGAACTGGCTGGTTCTCTGTTAGTAAACCTCAACAGTTTATTATATTTTTGAGTTAATTGTTATTTGTTCAACTCATAGACTGATCCAAGTGATTCACAGGTTGACAGACCTACTGCTCTATCTGTCTACATGTCTAAATTTTAAATGACTGTTTGAGGTGAATCTCACTAAGCAAATACAAACAGAACCATGTCAAGAAAAGGCTGCATAGAGCTGAGTCACTCCATAATTTGAACAGCAAGAAGACGATGTACAGAAAGAGATGAAAACAGATATACTAGGGGAAGGTTATCTATAATACTGAGTAGTGGAATAGATACTGGCAAGAGAAAGCAAATACCTAATGATAGTGCCAAGGTTTTGAGCCTGACAAGATAAGAGAGATGACTGAGGAGACAAATGGGATGTGATGGAGAAAATTAAGAAAAAAACCCCAACATACTCTTCTTTTGGAGAATGATAGTCTAATGTAGTCATCTAGAACAGACAGCAGAGAAAGGAGCAGGGGTAAGGGTGCTGGATAAGGCAAAGAGACAAAACCCAGGCTTTGAGGGGTAGTTGGAGACGATGAAACTGATAAATGTGTGTGGAAGCATAAGAAAAAACCCCTCCCAAAACCACAAGAACCACAATGGGGTAAAAGGGATCAGGAGATTGCAGGTACCTCACATTTCCCTTATCTACCTACTCATGAACTGACTGGAGTGTGTATTAAAGTACACAAGTAAGGAGCTTCTCCCCTTGTCCTCACTGATAATGAGCTAACTATAAGTGATGGAATCCTGTTAAAAATGGCCTCAGACAGGTACTCAACAGATAAAAATGCAATAAAAACAAAAGCTAAAATATCACCCTTTGAGGAGTGGCCCAAACTATGAATTGCAAGGGCTGCTTGATGGTCCTGTCCATGTTTCTTCCATGGATGTCCTACCTGGGAGGGACTGCCCTTGCAGCCTTCCATTTCACAGGAAGCAGGACACCTCTGTCTGCATGAGTCTGGTCTCAAAAGTCATGAACTTGCAATACACTGGCCTACTTTGCTGTCAGGACTGAACTATGAAGTGGAAAAATCTGAAAGTATGTTCAAAGAGCAGAAATAGTGCTTTTGACCACCAGGGTTCACAGCATCTATATTGCAGCAATGAGACAAGTATAATTATGTTTTTCTCCTCTCATATTCCACAGAGACTTAATATTTCCCAGCTTCACCTAGTATGTACATGGAGAGAATGAATATTTACAAAGCATTCTTGAAATCAAAGGGACAAAATGCATCATGAAAATACTAAGTTTGCATTTTTTGGAGCAGTAAATGACACTGCAGCAATCTTAGCCTGACCATGCACTCGCAGACCTCTCTGTGGCTGGAGGACTGTGCTGTGTAACTACCAATTATGTTGCTACAGCTCCTCAATGGCACCATTTTGTTTTTAAAGTGAACAAAGGATGCCTACGAGGCAGTGAAATGTAAGGTGCTGAGAGGAAAGTTTTCCGTGGCGTGCTGGGGGAATGTGGGCAGCAAGGCTAACGTGACAGGACTTGATGAATGATGTTACACGAAGAGAGGCTGGGCCAGATGTGTGCATGCAGTGAATGTCTGTCCTCGGTGAGCTGAGTAACTCACTGGGAGTGAGCAAAGAAAAGCTCCTTTCTGTGACAGGATTTCATCCCCCTCTTTTGTCAAGACCTTTCATTTAGAAATGCTACTCTTGTAGCATGGTGGCCGTGGGCTACACTATGTTAACCCATTTTGACAGGAGGGTAACACAGTGGAACAGCTTCATCAGCAGACAGGAGTGACTTGGGCTCCCCCCAAATCAAACCCTCAGGAACCAAGCTTGCTGTTGATGAAATAATCATCACCTCAATTGTCGACAATTAGCACAAGCAAATTTGACTCTGGCTACACACTGTAAACTCAGTACTAGGTATTCAGAAATGTTGCACAATTAGAAGGGTCTTGATCAATCTTTTAGGGTTGAATCTAAAGACAAAAAAAAAAGTTTTATTCCATTTGGGGAATTAAAAAAAATTGTTTATGTAACGTTCTGATAAATAAATTACTTGAGTGGAGTATTTTGCCCACTTCTGGTTAGCAATGCCATATCTGAGATCTTTTCTAAACAGGTAATATTTAGTTCCAAAACACAACTAACATCCTACTCTGCTGACTATTTGGATGCATTATTGACAGCAGTAGGTGGAGCAGAGTAAGGTTAAAGTGATAACCAGGTAGAACTTAGCCAGTTATCACAGCACTTCTAACACCAGTCACCAGAAAAGAAGTTGAGGAAGTTAATAAAGTCTCCTCTGAGTAGAGATTTCCTTTACCCTGCAGTTTTTCTATCTTTGCTAATGAAATGTACCAAAACATGTGCCAATAGTAAGGTCTTTTTTGTGTAGTTTTGCAGTGAAATCTCCTGTATTGTAATCTTCCTGTACAGAGAAAACATTTTTTTGTGTTACAGCCCATCTCCAGCACTGTTGGGAGAAAATACCTCATGAAAAGAGATGTTAGAGGTTGGTGGGCTCAGCACCATTGTAATGGAACATTGCAGCCCACAGTGGTGAAATATAAATGTTAGAGGTGGCAATGTAAAATATAGACAGTCTGTGGCTTTAGACGAAAGGAAAGTGTTTGTAAAAATTGCAAAGCATTCTGCAGCTTGCTGGTGATTGGATCTCTGGAAGAACAGCATTTTTGTACAGCTAAACACGATATAAAGTGGCTGATTGCATGTTTTTCAGGTGTTTTTTTCCTTTTGACTTACAAAATTTCAAGCAGATTAACAATAAAATCAATTAATGTAAACTTTATGTGAGTCTTCATTGGCTGTCAAGGACAACTGTGATAATGGACCCACCGGATTAAGAAGCGTGTTCCCCTCCTGAAGCCATTTTTTATCTCAGTGTATTACGGTGAGTTGTTTTTCAGTGGATGTTTGATGAGGAATCATGTTTTTCTGAGCCCTTTTTAAGCCAGACAAAAATGAATTGGTCCCTCTTTAATGACCTGTATCAAGCAATTTATCTAAACATTGTAATGTAGTCATACATAAAAGTTACGGCAATTCCTTCTCTTAAACCATGTAGTGATTAACTTTACTTGTGTATTTATTTCAACATCCTAGAGATGTCAGTCATGGGACTTACTTAAAAGTGTACCAACAACTCCCTTTTCCAGGCAATAATAGTCAAGAAACCTTTAATTTTGTTGTACCAAATCAAAAGAGGAAATGTCTTTAACAATATATGAAAATAGTTTGTATATATTAAAATCACATATAAGCACAAAATTAAAACAAAATCTGTTATCAGGACAGTATTTATTACAAAATACTCATAAGCAGCTTTGTATTTTAATATTCTTATGTGGGCATATAAATGTCAGCAGTTTTCTTTCTATATTCTTTCTTTTCTCTGGGTCACTGGCAGAGTAACAGCTGAGATTTGTATTTCTTTTTCAACTACCATGCTGTTATATGCTCTTGCAGATATGCCCTTGATTTCCAATTTATTACTTGATACTGAATGTTATAAACATACATTTTTGTATGTTGTACATACAAGAAATGGGAAATGTGGGACAGTACCAGAAAAAAAAAAAAATCCTTAAAGTCCTTTCAGTGCTTTGAAACAGTAAAATAATAAAAACAGTGAACTAGTACCTCAATCTTACTGTTTCAGCTGCAACACAAGCCAAGGCACGTGCTGGTATCTACCCCAGCGCTCTGATGGGAGCCAGTGGCCATGTGTAGTCACACTGTGTTCACTGAGCTTGCAGCACTAAGTGTAGGACCAGGGTTTCTGCTGGCTCTGCTCATGCTGAAAAGTAACTTCCCTACTGCAGTCACCTGAGGAACCTGCTTATTTAAGTCAAGAAAGCAGAATCTGGCCTTTGGCATATAGTCTTACCATTTCCCACAGAGTAAGTAATGATCTACAATGCTCAATAAAACACAACTATTGTGGAGTGAATGTCCTGGTTGTTACAAGGTCCAGATACACTATATCAGAGAGCAAGTGCACCATTAGGTGTTCACAGTCCACAGCAGTTGTAGGGTATCTTGTGTTACCACTTGTTGGCATTACTCCAGGAGGAGCTTGTGTGCATTAGTCAGAGCATCCAGCTCAGAAGGGGGTCTGCCAGCCCTGCTTCAATCCTCCTCCCACACACCTCACACCTCAGAGCTGAGAAAGCGAGAGCTCATCCAAACTGGTATTTTCTTACACTGGCTGGCAAGACTGGCCAAGCAGAGTACTATACTGGCCCTCCTAAGAGGGACATGGCAACTTGCAGCCCCCAGTGTACTGGCAAGGTCTGAGGAATGAGCTCATTAAGGCTCAGTCCATACTCTTTCTGGCCCTCTTTTATATTGGAATAACAGCGATCTGATAGGAATGGGAATTAAGTCAAATCAGCAAACTTTTGTTAGATTTTTAAGTGACAGTGTCAGTGGTGAATGGATGATGCTGGAAAATGGTAGTGGGGTTTTAGAGATGTCCAGTGATCCACCCAGTGATCAGGCACACCATCAGCAATCATACATAATGAGGGAAAAATGCCCTTCTGAAAATGCCTAAGTATGTTGGCCTTTGGCCTTTGACAAATACTATGTAGGGTGTCTTTTTTTTGTCTCAGAAGTAAATAATGCATGTTTTATTAATCATCAAAAAAATTCTCTGCTTTTCCTCTTCAGATCACCATAAGAATAAATGACACAGACAACTATTGTCCAAATAAGTAAACTGACTGATGCTTTTAACACTGATATTCTTTCCTCCACCCACCGCCCCCCCCCCAATCGCATTTGGAAATCATAGAGAAGAAATAGAAGCTATGCAGCTTCAAAGAACTTTCTAGCACTGGATGTCATTAGAGATACTGCAGCTGTTCTTCCTTACTCAGATGGCTCTGGCTCTCAGATGCAGCATGTTCTAAACAACAGTAAGCAGAGAATGGATGATAGTTTACTCACTTTAAGTTTTGGTGTAAGTATATAGCAGAAGGTATATACACCAATCTGTACCAGAAGGTATATGCCTTCCAATTTGATTTAAAAATTCTGCTGACCTTGCTCACAGCTAAACCATGAGACTCTTGAGCTGACCGAGATGCTTTACTGATGAACGGACTGAATTGGTGTAAACCATGAGGAAGGGGTGGGTGTATGCTTTGGTAGGTGCTGTGAAGAGCCCTGAGCAAGGCAGAACTTCAGGGTTGTTATATGTGAAATATCGGAATTCGTGCTAG